>NHTE02000014.1:1252852-1281426 GCA_002168265.2 Fusarium euwallaceae
GGGTTGGGGGAGCATCTGGACGGCGGGAGACTGCTGAGCCGAAGAGGAGGAAGAGGTAGATCCAGAGGGAGCGTCCATTGTGGTTGTTGTTGTTGTTGTTGTTGTTGTTGTTGTTGTTTGATAGTTCTTGTTTAGAAGCGACAGTGATGGTAAGTGTTACTGATGGTAGCAAGAGAGTCAAAGGGCGCAAAGGTGATCTCTTTTCAACCTCGGGGGTGGGGGGGAAAGCGCTCGGTTTAAGTACCTGAGCCCAGACTCGAGGAAGTTTGACAGATCAGGGAAGGGGAAATCCAATGTCTTGCTTGGCCCTCAGGATAGAGTGTAAAAGAGGGCGTGGGGTGGTCTCGAGGAAGGGAATCAATGTCTAATCGGCTGTCTCACATGGACCTGATTGGAAGGGATGCTTCTGCCTGCGAGGTGACGTCCCTAGCTGGGGGTGTAGAGAATGTACAGTCTAGTGGGTGACGTTTGATAATGAGTTTGGGATGGTGGATGGAACCTGAGATCCGAGGCAAGATAATGGATGGATGGATGGATGGATGGATACGTAAATATCCGGGCGTATGACAGGCGATACCGGGGACTGGTAGTAGAGGAAACGGATTTAGGCTGATCCCGCATCCACAGGAAATCTAGCGCGAAAGGGCCGAGAGACTCTGGGGTGTGGGTTATGGCGGTTCAGAGAAGAAAAAAACGTGTGAGACGGAGTCGCCGAAGTGTGGAGGAAGAGGAGAAAGAAAAGGTGGAGGAGAAAAGTGGAGGAATAACTGAAGCATCAAGGTTGGACCGAGATGGGAATTTTTTATTGATCATGGCACCACCAGAATCGAAAATCCATGGATCCATGAGTAGGTAGGTACCTAGGGCACACAGTATCATCATGAGGAAAGGCCCCATTGCGGCTGGACCCTGTAGGTTACTGTAGACTGTGGATCTGGGGTGGAAACGTGCTGCTGTTTTTTTCCCTCGTTCTTCTCGAATCTATGAGGGGTCATCAAGACCCAGCTGGACAAGGACCCTGAAAAAAAAAAAGACGCCGAAGCCATCACAAGCTTCCTTCATTGGCAGCGGAACCGCATCTCCATTTCCCACGGATAACTCACCGCTCGCCCATTATCCCCTCCAATGTCCTTCTCGGCTTCTATCTCGCATATGGTGGTTACGTTATTGGGTCCTTGTAACGGTCGTCCCCACGAGAGAGAAAGCACGGTTCAACCCTCTTCTCTTGAACAAGGAAGATGCCAATACTTGACACAGAACATGAGTGTATTGTCTGTGTTGTGTTACCTCATCCCACACACACAAATAAACCTACATGCAGTTCGTGCTACTCTAATCTGTACATTGTGTCACAAAAACCTGCATCGAGTCTGCTTGAGAATGGCCTCATCCACCATTCTTCATGAAACAACAACACCCATGACGGAAAATACTCTCTGATAAGGCCGGGTTCTTTCGGGATTACTACAGCTAATACTTGTTGGTCTCTCAAATCTTGTGCAGTCCCGCGCTTGTGGGGATGCCGAGCTTTCCCCTTGTGAAAGAAGCAAGCGCCCGTTCCTTGCAGCGGAAGGTCATGGATTGGATGCAACGCGCGCGCAGGTTTAGCGACCAAGCTTTTAGCCTCATTCTCACCTGCTTTTCCGATGGGGTGTGGGTTTCTTCTTCTTCTTGGCTGATGTACCGAGCGGCTCTTCGGAGCGACAAGATCAAAAAGGTTGCCTCGGGCCTTTGGTCCGTCTAATTCGCCACAACGTCATGCCCAGTAAACTAGTTTAGCTTCAATAATTTATCGACCGAGGAGGCCTTGTCTTGTTCAAATGCTCCCCTCGCAATTCGGGGTAGTGGTGAGCCGAGACTTTTAGAATCCTTCAACCGCAGTTGGGCCGTGGCTTACCAAAACAGGAAGGCCTTGACACTTGAGGTGGTTCGAGGAGCCTTTTCTGGAGTATGGAATGATCATGATAACATACTCTTTTTTCCCCCGAGAAATGAGATTTATGGTGACATTGAATGTAGGATTGTCTAGATTAATACTACCAAAGACAATTGTCAATTCGATTTATCCCCCTTGTCCCATCTTGATACTCACACCACCACACTCAGCCATAGGGCTGGGAACATGGCTCAACGTAGGAATGTTCCCAGACGACAGCCAACAATTCAATCCACAAGCCTACCGCAGCAAAATAATGTTTTCAGTTTCCTTTGGATGAGGGCCTTTCAACCGCTCTTCTCTCCGTAACCCCGGAGCTTCAATGGCGGGAGCTCCCCCTCCGGACGCCGAGTACGTACCCTCCGCATCCGGGGTTTGGCCGCCACCACCGATCCGCCGCCGCCGGGTTAAGCCAAGCCTAACCACCAAAAAAAGCCCATTCAATTCAAAGCCAAAAGCATTCAACTTCCCCCGCGCCAACGTTTCCGTTCCCACGTCGCCGCCATGGCCTCCGCCGTAGATGGCTCGGGCGTTCAATCGTCCGATCGATGGTTCGCCGTCCCGAGACCTATCCGGAACTTGTTCGACTTGTTTCCCCTCCAAGTCCTCGCCTCGGAAGAGCTCCCCGCTAGAGCCCCCGCAGCTGCGCGCCGACGGGCAGCTCTGTATGTTTTTGCTGATGATGGAGAGGCGGCGTTGGGGAAACCTAGCTATAACCCTTCATGCTTGAAGTGGCAGGTGTGTTTGCGAGGAATAATGTCTATGCTGTCGTAGAACTAATGTAGTTTTGATAGACAGTACTAAAGATGGCCGGCATCGACTTCGAGGTCGTCCCCTCCAACAACCATGCCTCACCCTCCGGCGCATTGCCCTTCCTCCTCCCGCCCTCATCAACATCTCCAAGACCTTCAGCTCCCCTCACCGGCGAAAAGATACACAAGTACGCCCGCGAGCACGCTGCCCGCGAGCTCCCCGTCGTCGCCTCACCCCGCATCGAAGCCTATCACGCCCTCCTAACACAACGAATCCGTCCAGCCTGGGTACGCCAGCCTCTCCTGACTATGCTTTGCCAATATACTAACAGCCACAGCTCTATGCGCTATACCTTCTCCCCGCAAACGCACCCCTCCTCGGGACCTTATACCTCCCATCCTCGATCTTCCTCCGTACACCTATCCATCACACCCTCCACGCCGCCGCCACAGCAGAGATCCTCAAGACGACGCGACGGGCAACTATTTCCAAATCCTGGCTCTTCGATGACGCCGCCATCGCGCTACAATCACTATCCACCATCCTCGGCGAGGATGAGTGGTTCTTTGGCGCTGATGGACCCAGCCTTTTCGACGCCGACGTCTTCGCGTACACGTACCTTATGGACTCTGATGCACTCGCATGGGAAGACGACTCGCTAAGCAAGTGCTTGGATGGTTTGCACAATCTGAAGAGCCATCGGGAGAGACTATATGAGAGGTGCTGGGGAGAAAAGAGCTCCTGATTGTTCACCTCACAACATTTGACATGAAATCTACCACGAGAACCATGCATGTATAGACACTGTAAAAATATGTATACCTACCAAAAGGAAGGATCCGAGCACCACGAATAGATAAAAAGGAAGCTCTGTTATAATGAGCAACAATGGCTGGCTTATCCACCCAAGGTCTCGATAGCTCGCTCAACAAAATCAAAATCCAATATCTCATCTATTCGCTGGCCACTGTACAATTGAATCCGCTCCCAATCTCATCTTCATTCATGTGAAAGAGGGGAGTTGTCCCTTTGCCTCCAAACAAAGTCCCTTGAAAACCGCCGTGACCGCCCCTTGACCGCGTCTATACGTAGCATCCCCCATCAGCCCACGAAACCTCCACCCGAAACAATGCCGGCATAAATCACAACGTGCCAAGAAGTATAGTGGAGAACCGTTTGCGTGGATCCAGATAGAAGCAAAGAAACGAGAGCATGCACCGAGCTGCCAAGTCTGGCTCCTGGACGACTGATATCGCATGCCGTGGACCCATCATCGATAGAAACAGAGCTGTGGGCATGTGATGATACGAGAGAACAACTCCTTGCTGCAACAACATTTCAAACGCCGAGGTATGATCCGAGGCCGACCTATGCGAAGAACCCACAATATGGCAGAGAGAAAAAGTGACAGTGAGCTAACCCCAGTGACATGCTCAGAGATGATGTGTTGATCGAGGAATCCCATCCCAGGCATCGTCAACAGACACAAAAGCCCCCTCGCCTCCATCCTGACGGAGATCCTCAAGTAAAACACTCGTCTGCGCGTAGAGCTTCTCCAGCGCTGCTCGGGACGACTTGCCGAGGGATACTACTCCAGTTAGCGACATGCCACGTCAAGGCACAGGCACAGGTCATGACTCACATAGAATGGCTGAATTGAGCTCCTCGGCAACAGCCACTCGCCCTCTCCTGTCCAAGAGATGACTGACTTGTGGTTCCTTCAGAGGATTCTGATATGCCACCAGTGCCCAAATCTCATTCAGCGCCTTGCTCACTTCTTTCCGCGGATCGTTGGCATATTCTTCCTGCAACTTCTGGCCATACTCGAGCATGCTACGTTCAAGTTCAGCAAGCTCAGCTGTGTTTTCGCCACCATCAGCTTCCCATGCGCTGGTGTCGCTCCCATTAAGATCAATATCCATCGATTGGGGTGCTGCGTTAGAGCCATGCCCATTGCTGTTCTTAGTCTCATTGAGCATGTTGAGCTGAGCGGCTTTTCGCACCAGCTCAATGAACCGACGACATCGTAGCCTAAAGTAAACGTGCTCGTTGTCTTGTAGCACATGAGGGTAGTATGCGTTGGTGTACTTAAGCGCCCTGTCAATATCTCCCTCCAGGATAGCTCTTCGTATGCCTAATACCCCTGTTAGATTGGAAAGTAACCTATCAGAGAAAAAAACTTACGTTGCCTGTTGTTGGCATCTTCGTCATCTCGGATATTGACACCGTCCACCTTAAGTCCCGGGTCGAGACTGAGAGCTTCTTTTTGAACCTTCATATCCTCAGCAAAGGCACGGGCAGTCTCCACGTAGCCATCGTGTTGAAGGAATTGTAGAACCAGAGCCTGGATGACGTCGGTCTCGCTCATTCCTTGTACGAGACTCGATGTGTCGGTGCCTTGGATATCCTTTTGCACCTTCTCGCGCTCTTCCTAGTAGGGTGTCAGTCGTGTCTCAAGCAGCAGATAAGTCGCACAAGCCTACCCTCATAAGGTCGTCAATGTTGTACACGAAAGGGGTTTGTCCAAAATTGGCCCGGATGAACTCGCCAGGCTTCTTCAAGCTAATCGTTGGATAGAGCCTTGATCGAACAACATCGTGAAATGCAGTTCCTGAGCCTGTTAGCTACATATCAGAACAGAGGCCTTTAAAACTCACCAATCTTGACCCCGTTCTTGGTGAAGAAAGCGGTACTGTCTCTGAAATTAACGCCGCATCCAATGACATCGTTTGCATTGTATAAAGGACCAAAATGCCGTCCAATGTTTTGACCTGTGAAACATCGACCGTCGTCGCCGTGGTAGCCCCAAGCCTCAGGTTCCCAGCCAACTGGTCGTGATAATGTCGCAGTCTTAGTAGAGAATCCTATGCCTATGGTCGCACTGTTTGGCCCGTTAGCATGAAAGAGGCCCATAGAGAGATGGCTTAGCCAGATAACAGGCCGACTCACTCGTCTCGTATAGCAGCCAGTATCTGCACCTCAAAGTAATACACTCCGCATTGAGCAGGCATGTAGTGATCGGCGCGCGCGGCACATGCCTCATGATCGCGGTCGTGCTGGTTCTTGGGCCCGACATACTTGATGCTTAGGCCATCGGGTTGAATCTCGATACCTCCCCATTGATCGTCCTTGTTCCATCTGGTAGGTAGTGGGGCGAGCGAGTCATCCTCGTCAAAGACGGGAGGACGTTCGATAACGGTATGCGCCATACCTCGGTGCGAACCCGGCGGCAGAGTGTGTTGGATGTTAAAAGTGGTCAGATTCTGGGAGAAGCCGTTGCTCGAGGTCCGGTTGGAGTCGCGGGCTTGGAGCTTGGACCTATGCGCCTCACGGAGCTTCTGCACATATGTCGAGCCCTCAAGGTATGATGGGACAAAGAATGAATCCTCGTCGTTCTGAAAGGAACCTTCGGGGGTCTCGGAAGCCCTGAGCATGTTGAAGGCCCGTGAGAAGGAGGGGAGGGCGCCCCTCCAGGCATGAGAGGGGGTCTCGGTATCGACGTTGTCCATCTTGCTTAGATCGATCGAGCCTGAACCCGAGATGGCCAGGTCACCGGAAGCGTTAAAGATGGAGGTTCGGGCGGGATGAGTATAAAAGTTTGGGATATTGTCGCTGGGCGGGATGTACGGATGAGGAAGACTGGAGGGGGTGAATGGCGCGACGGATGGCGAAGTTGATTCAGGCAAAGCGGACGATTGTGAGGCGCGTTCGAGGGGATTTGCCATGACCACGAAGACGTCGAGCAGGCAGGATCGATGACGAGCCGTCACAGGCTCAGTCGCGCAACGAAGCCGAGAGAAAGAGGCTTCCGATGCGTACTTGCGAGCTCGTCGTTCGGGACGGCAGGTAGGTGGTGGTGGGCACCACAGGGATCGGATCGGAGCAAGAGACGGACAAGGACGAGCTTTCAGATAAGAGCCGGACTAAGAGGTAAAAGAAGCCTGCCACGATAGAGCAGCAGCAGTAAGCGACTAACGATACGAGGAACGGTTCAATCGTCGACAATGTGGTTTCGTGGCAAGCAGAGGAAGGAAGAGAGTAGATAGATGGCGGAGAGCGAGCAGTAGGTAGGTGGTCGGATAGAGGTGGAGGTGGTTCCGTTGAGCGTCAAAGGTGCCGTCACCACTCGCTAACAAAGTTGACGTGACCCGCTCACATGAGATGGCTCAGCACCACCGGTATTGACAGGTATTGACGTGAATAAAGACTTTAGAGAATAGTAACAATTATCTGTTTGCTACGCGGCACCAGTCGTCGTTGTTGGGTTAAGCCGAGTCATGGTTGGATCATCCAGAGTAAACGGTACGTACTGTTCAGTCTGGCAATCACGAGAACTCCAACGCTCTCTAATCCGGTATCGTCTGTTAAGCCATCGCCCAGTCCACTGTGTCTTGGCTTAACAGTGGAGGCCCCGCCGGCTTCCCCGCTGTCCGGCCCGGATGACCCAACTGCTAAAACCCCAGACCAGGCCAAAACAGGTCCGAGACCAGTGATGATGGCACCATAGCGCAACATTGCGATATGATGCTGATGCTTAATGTTTCTCAGCTGGACCATATTTATGCAAGCAATTTAAGTCTAATGAGAAGAGTTGAGCATTGGACAGAGTACTGGTAGATGGGCAGTTGCCGAGGCCAAGCCTCTTGTGCAACATTACACACTAGAGTTGACCAGCAGAGAGATTGGTCCAAGGGGATCAACGCAAACCATGTTCTGTTGGCGTCGATTATGTATCTTGTAGACAATATGAGTTATCAGACTAATAGTTTTCAGCTCCTTGCGTCTGAGGCCTGCTCTGCAGAGTGATGTGGCTGTCCACTCCAAAAAAGACTCATCACAGAACACGCTATCACAGTGTTTACCAAACACATCTCCCCAAACGCGTGGATAATACGTGAAACTGAAGTTCATTGTGATTAAAAGAATACTTTCGGGTCTGGATCAATCACAGTCTATCTTATTGTCTATTCGTCAATAGGCGGCGATCACCAATTAAAGACGAGAAAATGCATAGTCGTGTCGTGGTACCATAAGCCGTCTTCATACTTCTATCCACCCCGATGCTATTTTATAAGGCTCCATAATACAATAGTATTCAAGAATTGTATTTAAAGCATAATTTTGACGGCCTCTAATTTTGACTCGCCTTCTCTCGAGAATCTATGCCGTAATGCCCACGACTTAGTCAAACTGAAGGAGTAAGTTGCCTAAACGTATTCCAACCCAGTCCACACGACCACTACTCATACATCACTTTACTGAGGCCATACTTCAATTTCATTCAAGGTGAATTTCGCGAGTACCGCCGTCATGATCGATCTACTCATTCGCCTACGCTCTGTCCACTCTCCCACTATCAGATAGACCTCACACTCACATGCCATGACCAGATATAATTATCAAGTGACGTCTGATCAACCCCTATGCTCTATGTTATACACAAGATTACGACATTATGTCTTGATACACCATCTTAGCAGCTTCAGTCAGATAGTGGTCCAGTTCGTAGTACTCCGCAGTTCGCGTCTTCCCCTTCTTCCTTGTAGTCATGACAAAGTGAGTCCACCATGTAAATCACTCAAATCATTCGCCTATAAAGTCGACATTAGAAGATTGTCTTGGATCGATTCAATTTCTCTAGAAAAAATTAGATATCTGCCTATTGAGCAATGCGAATGACTTCACTCAATAATTGCAGGTCCCTCATGAGTTCAGAGTCACCAGTGGAGGTCATCGGCTTTCTAGCCGAGGTATATCAAGCCGATGTCTCCTATCGGCCTGTACCGCTCCTAGGCCCTGGAAGCTTGCCTTTCTTCCTTCATTTTGCTTATCTGTTGTGTCACTCATGGGATATGCCTTCACCACTTCGGTGCTTGCTTCTAAAAAGAACCAGCTGCAAGCGATCAAATTTGCCATGAGTTCGATGGTCACAGGCTTGGCCGCAGATGGCTAACCAAGGTGAAGCACTCCTAAGGTTTTACTGAAGCATATGCATTGTAGCAAATGCCATTCTTCCCTCTATTCCAACTCATATCAGCTTACACACCCCGACTGCGATCTACCCAGCAGTCAGCGCCGGGATGTCGCCAGCTAGTCTCTACCACCCACCACAGCAACTGGAATGATGCGTGATTCATCTCGTACCTAGTATGTGCCCACCAATTTCATCACCAACTTGGAACAAACGATGGGTCAGGTTCCGCCCTGATCAGCTCCGCACTCTCTTTTAAACTCGTCATTTTCGTACTCAACAACGAGCGCCATCCAGCACATAAAAGCGAAGCCTAAGCATACCCAACCATTTAAAACCCCACCAACTCCTATTCCCTACCTTCATCTTTCATAAATATGCATCCCGGTCTTTTCATCTGTTCTCACGGACCTACCGACGCCGGTTCTCGGTATCCCTCCTCCGTGCTCCGGGGTGGAGCCCGTCGGTTGCGGGGTATTAAAGTGGGGTCGCTCAACGCCTCGCTGCAGCCACGATCCAATGAGAAGCTTCAGTGCTGCATTCGAATTGCCTCATGCTTTGCTAGGTGGCACGAAATGAGACAATCCCAAACTGAATTTCCTGGTTTGACTTGGAGCATGGAGGGGTGCGAAGCATGTAGCGTTCTTTTCCCTGCATAAAGAGCGTGTCAGCAAGGGAGACGATGCTGAACAGTGCGCTGTAATAGACACGTCGTCATTATTCCCAGCTGAAGAGCGGAAATAGCTGGGCAAAGTTATGCATCCCTTGATTCGGGATAAACAGCGCCCCACATCCACTCATCCACTTTCCTGGGCGACCCCGGTTGCCCCTGGAACGTGGATGACTAAGCGCGCGCCTGCGCTGCGACCACACCATCACCCAGTGACATTGAAACCATGACTCTCATGAACCAAAGACGAGCGGAAAATGTACCCACAATCTGGCCATTGGGGCACCTCATCCCCTCCAAGCTCTTCGCATGCCGCTCAAGATTGGAAATGCCTCACCTGAGCACCCAGCTGTCCAACGACGCACGCCAGAAACTCACGGGACGTGATCCGGATTTGATGAGGCCTTGGGTATAGTATCTTCGGGACGGGATCCCGAGCTGGGGGTAAACCAACCACCACCATGCACCTGACTTTCTCGCGAAAGCGATTTTTCGTCAGCTTGGCTTGAGCATCTGCGTGCCGCCTGGACCGGGCGGCGAATCGCCAAACCCTGATGCCACTCCTACTGCCTTGGCAGGCTGTGACAATTAAAGTCGTCTACGATCAGCGCTGTTGGCATACCGTGAAAAGATCTGCCTCGAGGAGCATTTGAGTCAATGAAATAATGAACATTGATGCAATTTGCTTGGGAATACCATCCACTGTCTAATGTTTCCCGCCAGAATCGTCCGTTATGTTACAATAGTGCACTTTATGTGCTTCCAAACCATGATACATCCCAGTCGCCAACCCTTTTCCATAGCGTTCCATCTTCGCTGTTCCTGTAACGCCGGCGACACCAGCGTCGCAAATTCTGATGAATTAAACAATCAAGTTTGAGCCTGTCTCCTGCCCAGTCTACCGAAAGGGACTTATCTCTGGTCGACAAATGTCGGCCTGTGTCAACCTGAAACTCCACTGTGACATGTCAAATAATAAAACAGCCCGTGTGAAAGGGCGGGATGAGCATGTCAATAAATGACAGTCCTATGCCTATGAGGCAGCGGCAATAGGCACTGGTGCTGGTGATACGCCGTGGACACTGGATGCACTACGCATCTCAACGTCGACACCACTGTTGCTGGCGCTGGCGCTGTTGCCCTCTTGGCCGTTGACCTTATTCTCCTTGCTGCTGCCCTCAGCTGAGACGGTAGCAGAATCCTCAGTGCTGGACTCAGGGCCCTTCTTTGGGGGCGCTGTCCAGCGTGGGATTTCCCAGACGACACCAGTAAAGCTCTTGAGGGTGAAGCCGCCCTTGTTCCACTTGCGACACGGCTTGCCAGACCGGTCGAGAGCGCGAAGGCCGGCATTGATAGCACCTTGGTTGGCCTTGGGACCCAGCTTGTGACCTCCAGCGGGTCGATTGGCCGAGCTTGAATGATCGATTGTACCGTCCTCCCTATAAATAGTTGTTAGTGCGTTGTTCTTTTATGTCGGTTTTGACAAAGGATTAATCGGCAAGACTTACAAACGAGGCTTCTTCTTTGGACCTGGCTTTCCTCGTGGCTTGGGAACGCCATCTATTCCGTTGGCATTGGCAGCCGATCGCTTGACACCCTTCTTCTTGGGTCCTTCGACGGGAGGTCCCATGGCTGAAGGAGCTGGTGTTCCATCGGCGGGAGTCGCATCGGCAGCAGGTGTGGCAGCATTCGAATCTGAAGCATTGTCGCCGTTCGAGTTGCTAGCAGGAGGTTGCGAGCCAGTGGCAGAAACGGTGTCGGCAGCGGGGGAGTTGACGTTTTCCTTCTCAGACTTGACGGGAGAGTCTTCCTTGACGGGCTTGGAATCGACAAGGTCGCGAAGCTTGTCAGGCGACACCTTGAGAGTAACGAGCAGCGTGGGCTTCGCACTGGACTTGCGTCGCGCGTCGGCGGACTTGGCTTGAGGAGCCATGGTGTTGAGAAAGTTTTGCAGCCGGCGAGTAAAAGGTGATGATGGTGATGAGACAACAGGCAAAGCAAGGCAAGGGTTTTATTTGGTGAGACGAGGCGAAACGTTGGACGGGAGGGCGAGTGGTGATGATGAGCAGCGGCGATGGATGGCGGATGATGATGGAGAGAAGAAGAAGAAGGAAGCGAGATTTGTGGAATGGCCTGGTGACGGGAGAGGCGGCAAATGGCCTAAGGCTGGTGGTGATCCCGTGGTGGTCAGGGGTGGTGGGCTTTTTGGGGCTTGCGTGGAGCGGGAGATTTTTGTTAGCTGGCGTTGCGACTTGCGGCGTCGAAGGCTCGCTCTTGGTGATGGTCTGCGGCTGCGGGAGTGGGAGCAAAGGGAGGAGAGTTGATGGACGGAAGGAAAAGTGGGAGGCCGGGGGAAAAGAGGTGTCTTGTAGGTTTTTGGGGTCTTGGTCTCATTGTCATTTTCGATTCTGGGGCCCCGAGGCGGCGCACAAGGAAAATTCGGTTGGTTTTGGGTTGGGTTGGTAAAGGCTCTCCTCTGGGTTGACTTGGTCGTGCGCTGCTGCTGCTTGCTCACTCACTTCTCCCGTCACGTCTGGGGATTTTTCGCTGCCCCGGGGCGGCGCGTTCCCAAAGAGGATTAGCGCCCTCTCTGCGCCCAGGTAATGCAGTTATGGAGGGTCCCGCATTATTTGGTCTTCCGATGGGACCGGGGTCGATGCAAGCAGGTTCGACCAATCACCTTGTCTCCTTGTCGCCATCTCCTGGCTTCCTTCAAGTCTGGATTTGTTCCCTCCCGCTGCGACTCAGCGATTCAAGACCAGCAGAACCGCTCTCCAAATCACCTCGTCCAGTGCCCTCTGCCTCCCACGCTGTTCGCGCTTCAGCCCCAAGCCCCCGCCCCCTCCCAGGAGGGAGGCAACAGCCAGCGATGGTGGCCGGCCAAGACAAGCAAAGCACAGTGTCCGCCTCATCCAGCCAAGGCATCAGGTTTCTGCAGCGATAGTCGCTACCATGTCACATTGAACTTGGTTTCCATAGGACCGCCGTCGGAGATGTGCAGGACAAGACAGACAGACAAAGTCCACGGCGGGATGCACGGGATAAACACACGAGACGAAGCTAGGGAATCATCGCTTGCCCCTCATCCCTTTTCCCGACCGTGGGCGCTCCATGGCATGGCCTGGCCTGGTCTGGTTCGTCCTCCCTTACAATTAGCCGACCGTGAAGGACGGGACGGCGCAAAAAGCAGCGAGAGATGGGACTCATCCATCAATGGGAAGCGAGCCCCTGCTGGCTTTTCGCGGTGGCGGAATTCACCGACTCACCATCAAAGCTTGACACAGGGATACGGCAGATAGCCTTCTCTATCAATGAGACAGACACCTCCACTGTCCTGTCACCCAAAGAACAGCGCATGCCCACGACCAAGGGTCCGATGCTTATGGATGGCCTCACATCCATTCAGAGGTAGCCGATGCCTCAACCCTCGGCCACTCTAGTGCTTAGCCTTTAACATGGCCCCCAAGATCCCGGGCGACTTATTTGAGATGGACATGATTAACTCGCAAGCGTTTCAGTCAATATGGAACTCAAGGATTGCTACAGTACTGCGCCCGGTCAACGTTTACCACAACAAGGCTTCGACCTACTCGCCTGACGAGAGATTCCTGCAGGGCGATGTGTGTCCACCACCAAACCGCATTAAAGAAGCATACCAGCACCTTTGACATTATCACCGACTTGCATGATCTTTCTGGATGAATTCGTGCATCTCAATACTTTGTCTCTTGTAGATCCAAGTTGGAACCCGAGAATCGCCGCCATCACTGGGCAGCTATCCGGTGCAACCGAGTGTGGGCAAAGAGTGACAAACCGCCCGACCGTGTGAAATTGCCAAGTTTGATCCGTATTTCGTCACGTCTCCGCCAAAAATCCCTGCGTCAGTTTCCCGCCAAAGTTGGTTATTTTCGTCATCTCTGCATAGCCTCGATTGTCGCGGCAATGATCCCGAGCAATCACACACTGAGCTTAGCGACATTGATCAATATGTCATTGCTCCGAAGACCGGCAGATACTACCACAAAGGTGGTCTGTATCTGTCGCACCAGCTTCAGGAATGATAGCAAGCCCAAGATCCAATGAGAACCAGCAAGCGTTGGTTCACAATGAATTGAAACACCCGAGACTAAGACACCATGACATGGCCCGTTGCCGTCACAATCGCTGGAATGCGTTGCTCCCTACAACACAAACTCGATGATAGAGATATATGAAGAACAATAGACCAAGATGAATGTCGACAACCAAACCACCTCATCACATCTCATTGAACCTGTCTAGTTGACACAATGGTTCGCCTTTATACACTTCTTTGCATTATTCCGCACCTCTCTTTGCCCCTTCCATCCACCCATGCTGCTCTTCTACCTCGAGTAAACGTTCCACCCGAACCACCGGGGGTGGTCTCTACGGCACCATCAGCCAAACCTGCCATCAAAGTTGTGCCCTTCATAGAGCCTCGCCATGGTTTCCCCAAGCTACACCGCACTCTCAGCGTGGTGAAGCGATTGGTTGAGGAGAACGGCTACATGGTTGAGGTTTCTGAAGAGGCCTTGCAAGATGTCCTAGACCAGATCAACAAGCTTCAGGACCAAGTGAGCAGCATGTTTTCGCCTGACTCCAGAAATAAGGGATCTCCTCAACCAGGTGTTGGTCAGCCCGGCAGTGAGTCTGGGCAACTACCCAGTGGTTCTTCTAATACGCCCTCCAATGAGAACATACCAGCTGAGTTGCCTGCACAACCCAACAGGACTGAGTTGCCCGACTCTGGCGAAATTCCTGGTCCATCTCAAGTCCCAATAGTATCCGAGCCCAGCCTAAGATCCAACCTACCTGGACAGCCCAACATCCCCAATACAGTTGTTCAACCCCTGCCTTCCAGTTCCTTCAACTCACCCAGTGTGCCTGGGCAACCAGAGCCAGCAGGACAAGGACAGCCCAGTGATCAAGCGGATGCAGTTGCCAGTGGGCTACCAGGAAACTCAAATGGAGAACCAGCTAGTCTGCCAACTGAACTGCCGGGCGAGGATTCCAACCACGCTTCCACTGGCAGTACAGAGACTCGACCATCTGGGATCGAATCAGCTCAGCAGCCAAAGGAGTCCTTACCTGGACAACTTGGAGAGGAGTCTGCCGAGCCCAAGTCGCCATCCGAGAAACAACCCGAAGCCCAGCCAAATGGTCAACCTGTCAGCCTGCTCGGCGAACAACCCACGGGTCAGCTTGCTGAGCCCGCTGCCCAAACAGCCAATCAACACCCCCAGGGCCAGACAGAACTACACTCCGGCACGGTTGCAGGAACTCAGCCTACAGGATCTCCCAACAACGTACCAGAGGATCTTACCAGCGCTCTTACCGACGGACAGGTCAACGGAGAACCCAGTGGGTTACCTGGAGGCGTATTCGTGGAGGACCCAAACAACGTTCCCGGTTCCAGTCCAGGTGAGACAACTTCCATTGGACAAGCTCAGATTCAAGGAACAGAAGGAGGCCAGCAACCATCCCAAACCATAGACCTCAGTTGTCTAGATGAAGATGAGGTGAGTGGTCAACCCAACGTTCGCCGAAACATTAACTGCGCTCCAGGTGTTAGGTCGTCCGCAGCCGAGCTAGGCCAGGTCTCTTCAGCCATGACAACTCACGGTTCAGCAACTCAAATAGCACTCGGCATCCCAACGGAATTCGGTACCCAACCAACACTCGGTATTCAGACAGCAATCAACGCGGAGGCAACTCTCAAGTCTCTGACAGCACTCGAGTCTCTGGCAGCGCAGGACTTCAAAGCAACACTTGACATTCAGACGGCATTCAACACTCAGACGACACTCAACCTTCTGGCCACCCTCGACTCTCAGGAAACACTCAACTCTGAGGCAACACTTAACATTGAGGCAGCATCCAACACACAGACGGCATCTGACGTGCAGACGGCACCTGACGTCTCAATGACACTCAGCATTCAGGCGCAACTCGACACACGGACAACATTCGACACTCGAACGGCACCCGACACACAAGCAATGCTTGACGCTCAGGCAGCACCAGACACTCAAACGGTCTCCGGCCCTGGAGGAACAGAAACTTTGCAGCAAACCACAGGACAACCAGCAACGACCTATGCCGCATCCAGCATTGACAATTCGGAAGTTTCGGCTTCTGCTGAGTCCCCGGCAACTCTCACCACGGCCATGGCTGTGCAGCAGACTCTCACGCAAGATACGACAACTCGTGAGACGCAGCAATTCAGAACTTTAGTCTTCACATCGGTTCTTACGAGATCATCGAGGGTAAGGTGGACGACAACACGCACCGAGTTCATTCATATTGGTCAGCCCACCGAGTCCCCTACGATCCCCGGTCTAGTGTTTAAAGAGGACCCTGATATGACGTTGTTTGGAGATGAAGGCCCCACAGTTGCAAGCGAGAACTCTGGGTCCAGCACGGATGAAAGCATATCCCAGGAAACGGCGCCAAGTACGGCAGAGGCTTCGGGGTCGACAAGCTTTCAAGAGTCAGGACTTGATGCAACGGCTACGCTGTTGTTCACTGAGAGCATTATCACCAAAACTCGGATAACTAGCGTGGATTGGAGTGTTGGCAGTACTCCAGCAACAGAAGCACCCCAGTCTTTATCAAGACCACTGTTGCCTCCCAATGCCGCGGCCGCCAATGCAACCTACTCAACATCGGCCAGCGGGTTCAGAACCATGGCAAAACAGACGAGGAGTTTGATAGAAAGGGCAGAGATGATGTGAATAGATACGAGTTCTAGGAGGATACGAGCGAGTTGTACTTTATTTGGATACGTATACGACATGGAAGCAAGCTTAAACATGTGGAGGTTTCGGTCTTTTTTTTGGGCAGATACGACATGATGATCAACAACCAACGCGCGGCTATCTCCTTTTTTCCCACGCATGACCCGTGATGAGTTGAAACCAACCTGCCAAGCTACCAGTCAGGAAAGGGCGCCAAAGAGCCGCCCCCCAGACAAGACAAGATTCGCCCAGTTCACGCTAAAGCGGAGAACTGGCGAGATGGTAATGATCTACAGACGAAGAGGCGAAATTTGTTCCCATTGACCGTGACATAACCCTTGCAAGTGGATAAAATGGCGAAACCCCCAGGGAGAGTAACCTAACCTTTGAGAGAGGAGGGGGGGAATGTTCAAGGAACCGGCGGCAAGTGGCCTTGGCAAATAAAGGTGAAACGCGTCTCACTCATTTATTATCCCATCCCTTTAACAGCCTTGTATTAATACTAAGACTGGAATGGAATGGAAAGTGTGGCTTGCTTTGCCGCCCTTTATTGTCCTCTCGCTTTTTCTGTGATTTCTGAACTGAACTCTCTTCTTGAAACTACTCGCTATCTTGTCTTTTTTTTGTTTGCTTTCCATTGTCAAAGCTCTCACTCCTTACGGAGCTTTTTTTTATTACTCTTTGTCTATCAGACGAAACAAGGCATAGGCCCTGCCACAACAAGCGCCCAGTATGATTTGCAACGACGAGAAATCCCGCTCGCTGGCGAGCGACGACACAATCAGCCAAGACATTATCGGTACGATTCATCCTGGGACTTTATCGACACAGTTATACTCACATTGGACCTCGGCAGATGACGTGGAGAGTCTTGAGCTTGGTGATTCGGTCCCGACATTATCAACATGGGAACTGATCCAATACTTTCTGATCCTCAACTGGCAACTATACAACGCCTTTCGCATATATTTCGTCTACGAAAACTGGGACGGATGGAGCAATGTCATGTTCACCGACAAGGCTGCAATCGTCCTTGGAGTCGCGCAATTACCGCTCACAGTCCTGATTCTGATGGAGCTGATAGACATGTGGCGTGACAGGAGAGCTGAACGGCAGATGAGATTAAGGCTAGCCGCCCAGGAACGCGTGTCCAAGTGCTGAGAGGATTGATTAAATTTTAAAGAAATTTTGAGCTGGACTCGACATAAAACAAAAACCCATGATTCATTTAATATAGGACTAAAAAGCGGCTTTATATTCAAGGTTATTAACTTAACTTTGTAACGTTAATTAAGCTGCAGAGTTTAGTTATGTGACAGGGTTGCATCTCCTAAATTGTGCTTGGTGCTGACTCGTGGAAAACAACCCCTTGTGCCCTTTGCACAAAGCTCTTAGTGGCTTACCTTCCTATGGCGGTCAAGACTATGTGTATGGGTTGTGATTATTCGAGGTTGGCTATGTGTTTATTTAGTTCGCATTATGGCTACCGTTTGGGTGACAGCTTGCTGTGCTGCGGCTGACGTTTCGAAGCCCTTTGTCCTGCGCCACCAACAAGACCAGCAACTCCTTGTAGTTCCAACGAGTAAGCCGTCGACTCAGCCATGCAGATTCTCACCTTATTTCACGTGAACATGCGGTCTGTGAGTAATCAAGCACAGCAAAGCAAAAAATGGAATTATCTGGCGTGACTCTTCCGTTGTCTATTCCCACTTAGGGCGTCCAAGTCTCCATCTATTGTCAGCACTTGTCCCTCTCTAGAGTCAATTACCACTCACAGCTGAACAACAATGAACGCACCGCCACGCGAGCAAGGAAGCCTCGGGAGGGGGCACACAATCACCAAAGACCCTTTGTGTGTTACTGTAGGAGCTATCACGGGCACAGGCACACACACACCACTCAACTCGGCCTGATACAGGGTATTTCGCCGTTTACCGAGTCTTACCTGCATGGGCAACTCTTCCTTCTTGCGGGAGCCTCGTGCCGACGATGTTTCCATCTCTGTCTTTCTTTCATTATTCATCCCTCTTGAGCGACTTTTTGTCCTTTTGGCAATAGTAGTAACTGGCGATTGAAGTTTTTGTTTTCAAGAGTCGAGCGGCGCGATGCGACAATGAACCAAGTCCATTAACCCCCATCTTTCTCAAGTTGTTTGTCGTCGCGCGCTGTTCTTCACCATGAGGCTCTTTGTTCCTACCAGCTTCGTCCTGCTTCCTCACCCCGTCGTCGCACAAATCGCCAGGCGCTATGAGGCGCTTCCCATCGCGCAGGGTGATCTCATCCCGCGCTTCTTCCTCGACCAGGCATTTCCTCTTGCGAAGCGCGACAAAGACTGCGGGGAGGGGTATCATAATTGTAAGTTCCTTTCAACGGCGCAACATGTTTGATTGACAATCAACTCATGTCCTCTCGCGCGACAGGCTTAGATATCGGTTTCGGCGACGACTGCTGTACAAACGACCAGTATTGCTACGTTAATAAAGACGGCGATCCGAAATGCTGCCAGATCGGATCCAACTGCGCCAGCGAGAACCTCTGCTCTAAAGACGCCACTCGTCAATACTTTTGTACGCGCACCGTCACTCAGAGCGGAACAGCTGCCACCCAGGAGGGCTGCTGCGACCGTAAATGCCCCCGGACGAGTCTTTACCTGTGCCCCAGCGACTTGGGCGGAAACTGTTGCGGCTTCGGCTCGGAGTGTAGGCCCGACGGGAAATGCGCATCCACAAAATCCGCCTCCCAGACCGGGTTGCTGACACCCATACCCTCGGGCTGTACCACGTCACAGTTCAAGTGCGCTGACGGCGCCGGGTGCTGCGACGATGGACAGGTCTGTACTCAAGTTAGTGGGGAGGGATATTGCGCTGAGGCCAGGCCGACCGGGAGCGACATTAGAGTTGTTGACGACGATGAAGATGGAAGTGGAGGATTATCCGACGGTGCTAAAGCTGGAATTGGTGTTGGTGCAGTTGTAGGAGCGAGTATTATTATCGGCGGATTCACATGGATGTGCCTGGCAAAGCGGCGCCGACGACGGGAGACCACAACCGGAGAATCGAGGACTGCAGGTGAAGGTGATGAAGTCACTAGTACCGTGCGGGACGGTATGACCGACATATCCGGAAGCCAGGCTCGACACGGCTTGACGAGAGACTACTTCGGACCCGATGCCGTGGCTGGGCCGTATACGGACTCGGCCATCAGTCCAACGACGGCCGCTTCGCCGGGCATGGGCCGAGCGGTACCGATACAGGCCCACGGGCCCGGCGATATCGCGGCGCCGGTCGAGATCGACTCAACGGCCAGAGAAGGCAGCAGTTTCTTATCACCAATGTCTAGCCCGAGTCTCGGCCATACACCTGGTTCAGAGACCATTCACGGGCGATTCGAACTATACGGCAACGACGAGCCCATATCGCCACCCCGTCCATTATCAATCGTTCCAACACCGCGGCAAACACCGAGGCAAACACCAGAACCAGAGGATAAACCACGAAAGAGTCATGATGCAGATTCGCAAGAAAAAAAGTAGAACCCTTCTAATATTCTTTTCAATAACTTATCAAACGCCTAGCCAGACCATTTTCGCGCAAAATAGCAAAGGTCATCCAAAAATCCCTTTCCTCCCTTCGTAGTGCCTATCTTACAAAAGAAAGCAAAAAGCAAATTATTGTGTTCCGACTGTGTTGCTCACAAAACTCCGCGCCAAAGGTAAAAAGAAGAAGCACGAAAAAGAGAGCCATCCGAGTGCCGCCCAACGCCGTTATTGTGCTGGAATGAGGAGAAAATGGAAATAAGAAAGATGTGTCCACCTGTGCCCGAATAACGATCCTCCTGCCTACGTTTAGCAGACGACGCCCCCAAAGGGAGCACAGTTTCTAAGGTCTTTAACAAGTTCCTCGACACTGCTTAGGTGTTGGCTGAGCAGCTCTTGCTTTTCCTCAGTTGTGAGATAAACATCATCGGCATCAGAGCCAGATCGCTTGCGACGGGCATCGTTGCTAAAGGCGCCCGCAAGCTTGCTAGGGCTTCGTTGAAGCATGCCGGGGACAGAATCGCGCTGGTCAGCGCGGGGGATGGAGGGCGACTCGGGCATGAGATAGAAGTAGAGGAACTCGACAAGCTTGAGCTTGACCTCGCGGGCCGTGGAGCGCGACTTGAAGAGAGAGGTGATAGTGAGAAGGCCATCAAGGCCCTCGAAGGTACGGGTGTTTCGGGGTGTATCGAGGAGAGCGGTGACAAGGGTGAGAAGAGTCGCGCATTGGATAGCCGGGCAGTTGAAAGGCTCAAGAAGATCGAGGAGAAGCTATATACAAGACATGTCAGTTGATGTCCTCTTGGTGTCATGGATGAATTCGTATCACATACGTTCATATTCTGCTCCCGGGAGAAGAGCGACTTGCTAGGGGGATGCAACAAGAGAGTCCCCTGGATGAGATCAAGGGCATTAAGGATCAAGAGATCATTCTGTCCGTCGCTGCCCTTAGCCATGAGACGGTCAAGAGTGCCGATAAGGCGCATGGCAACGTTCCACTCGAATCCCTCCTGCAACTTGAAGAATTCCTGGAAAGCGGGATCCTGGGACAGCTCGGCGAGGTCCTTTTGTTCAGACGCCGCCTCCCCGTTGTTTTCGTGGTCGCGGGTGCGGCGCGAGTTGTCGCTACGGGGATTCGAGAGGCAGATTTGTGCGAGCAGACCCTCAACCTGGCGCAGGCCCTTGCGGACCTTGGGGCCGTCGTAGGACGATAGGTTGTCGAAGGCGAGAGACAGAAGTGACTCCATCATGTTTGTTTGTGTGATTGGCGTGAGAGAATGACGTGGGCGTAGAAACACCAGTATGGAAGAAAAAGAACAGAGAAAAATCGCTGGAAATGGGGCAGATATTTTGTGGATGGATACTGCTTTCTTTCCTTTTTCAAGGTACGAACGAGGAGGGGCGGCGGAAAATTGGGACAAAACAATGAATAACTAACGAAGAGAAGGGAATTGGGTATCAAGCAGCGCTGAGAGTTGGCTCGAGCCCAAAGCAGCAGCAGCAGAAAACCTGAAGAAGAAGAAGAAGATCAAGAAGAGTTGCATCGAGATTTAGTGGTGTTGAGCTGAAGCTAAACAGCGGACGGGGCCCTGGACTCAAGGTGGAGGCCATCTCCACGGCAACGGGGGGACCTGACAGCTGATGAATTCCAGGGCACGAGGGACTGTGGCGGGGCTTCCACTTGTGATCGTCACGAGAGGGGCGCCGCTAGGCGCACCGTCAGCCAGTGGGAGGGCGACAGCAGTTGCTGGACCTGTGATGGGCTTAGTGGGATCTCAAGGTGCAGCTGGCCGACAGGACGAATTCCAGATTGGACGGTTTGATGGAAGCGGGATGGAAGCCTGAGTGTGGTTGATTTGACCCCTTGTTGATTAGGTATCTCACAGCAAAGCGGGTTTTACATGTGACAACTCAAACTCGTCAACTTTTATCCACCCAAGGTACATAGATCTAACGAGGAATGTTAGTTTGGGAATACCTACCCGCGACCGCCTTTGAATTTTACCACGTCTCGTGACGAAAGACATGATCCAGATCCCTCCCCCCCATTCAAGCTTTGACGTGTCTAAACTCAGTTGGCGAAACATGGGCTTCGCAAGGGCTGATCTCACGGTGGGCTGAGGTGGTGTGGTTTTTTTCGTCCCAACGGATCAAACAGCCGCCTCATTGTGAGATGAGGTTACGACGAGATTAGATAAAGGGACAACTGGCAACTTTGGACAGCTTTGACCGATCTTGAACTCTGTTTCTCAAGATCTTTTTCATACCTTGTACAGTACTCATGATAGGCCTCTCCCTATTGCGCACCCAATGAGGTAAGGAATCCATCACCCTGCTTCTTGGCAAGTTTAGAACGGGCAACAGCCTCAAGGTCTGCTGCTTGTTTATGTGACATTGCGCCGGGCTCTGACGATGCCTAGTCGGGGCTTGACTGGAACTTCTCGACCGATGGTTCCGTGAGAAAAACGTCATTGTCCATCATCGGATACTTTCTCGGCGGATGTCCTCTGAGCTTTTGTCACTGTCGCGACTGCATTCCAAGTCGGAACTGGTTCCTTCATCTCTCAAGTAGGAAAAAACAAAAGGTTGACATCCGCATTTCAGCAGATACCCGTCTTTCCCCAACGTCTAGCCTCGTTCAATTTTGTCTCTCTCCGTAATAACCGCGATACCCCGGATTATCACAAGCTTTCTTCTCCCCCCTCTAAAGGTACGCTACACCAACGTGACCTCTGGCCTGCAGGACTCTGTGACTGCTTTCCTGGGCGTCAAAAAGACACCACCTCTCCCCCACAATCTGGCTGCCACCTTAACCCGCCTGGCCCGCCGTGCCGCTAGCTCCTTTGCATTAGCTCGTGACGACAGGTCGTCTTCTTGCGTAGGACGAACACGTACCCTCGTATGGAGCTTAGCTTAGGACAAGCCCTCTCTTTTGGTCGTGTCCTGCCCCTCAACCTCTCGGTTGCATATGCATGTATATATCTTGGGCTACCTGTGCTGCCTCGCGCACACATGCCCGCCTCTATGCCTTTGCATCAGGCAGAACTGAACTTGGTTCGGGACGCTCAATGACGTCGACTTTTGCTACAGGTCTCAGCTATCCGATCCGATATACCCTCTCGCGAACACTTTAAATAAAGCTGCCTAGACCCCCCCCAAGGCGCAGCCCACACACACGACAAACTCTCAACAAGACACCACAGGCATCCAACATCCATACGAACCTCGATATCTACCAAACGCGTATACCTCCCGCCTCACCCCCGACTCAGCCTCACACACACCGTTGCACTCTTCAAACGCTGAACGCATGATCCCCACGGCCGATCCGAGCTTCTCTTCCGACTCCAGGGCTCTCCCCCCGTCGACCCTGCACATGCTGTCCCTGTCACCCAGAGACAAGGAGAAGATGCCCTCCAACAACAACAACCCCCCTCTCACCTCCTCACCTCCCCCAACGCCATCCCCCCTCGTACTTCGAGCACCGGCGTCCCGACCTCTCTCAACTCGACTCCCACCAAATCCGTCCTCCGCCCCGTCGCAGAAGGCGACTGGCTCAGCCAGAAGCAGCGCTCCCCAAGATCGACCGCCCCGGACCCGGGCTTTGGCGTCATGATGCAGGCTCCGAATCCTCCTCCCGACCCTGAGCGCTACGCCTACGAGGACCTCAACTTTACCGCCAAGCGGACCTGGAACGACGACAAGGAAAAGGTTGTCCGCGGTCCTTACGACTATGTCATCAGCCACCCGGGCAAGGACTTTAGGGCACAGCTCATCAACGCCTTCAACGCCTGGCTAGACGTACCCCAGGAGAGCCTCGATGTCATCACGCGCGTCGTGGGCATGCTCCACGAGTCGTCGCTTCTCATCGACGACGTGCAGGACTCGTCGGAGCTGCGCCGCGGGTTCCCTGTGGCGCACAACATCTTTGGCGTCGCGCAGACCATCAACTCGGCAAACTACATCTACTTTGTCGCCCTGCAGGAGCTGCACCGCCTCAACAACCCGGACCTCATCACCGTCTTCTCCGAGGAGCTCGTGAACCTCCACCGGGGTCAGGGCATGGATCTGTTCTGGCGAGACACCCTCACCTGCCCCACCGAGGAGGACTACCTCGAGATGGTGGGCAACAAGACTGGTGGTCTATTTCGCCTTGGCATCAAGCTCATGGCTGCCGAGTCATCGGTGCCTACGGACTGTGTGCCCCTCGTTAACCTCATCGGTCTCATCTTTCAGATTCGCGACGACTACATGAACCTGTCGTCCAAGGAGTATAGCCACAACAAGGGCATGTGTGAGGATCTTACTGAGGGAAAGTTTTCCTTCCCCGTCATTCACAGCATTCGCTCCAACCCGACAAACCTCCAGCTCGTCAACATCCTCAAGCAAAAGACGTCTGATATCCAAGTCAAGCGCTACGCCGTCGCCTACATGGAGTCGACCGGCAGCTTCGAGTATACCCGTAATGTTGTTGGAATTCTCATCGAGCGAGCCCGCAAGATGACTGAGGAGATTGATCAAGGCCGTGGTTACACAAAGGGCATCCAAAAGATCCTGGACAAGATGGCCATCCCCTAGACCCCTCGGTGTCTTTTCACCCCCGTCGCGCTTCTTTTTAAGTTCTCAACACCCAACAAACTTTCCTAGTCATAGTCAGGTTTAATGTCCTTATGAAACGGAGCGCATATAGAATGTTCTGGCCGGCGTCGGGAGGGATGTCTGATGAACGATTGATTGTACAGAGATCTATTATTGGAGGGAGGAGTCTGAAACGGCATGATACCAACCTGGGCTCGTTGATGGGCGAGCAGGACCCGGTCACTTGAAATTGTTGTAACAGTCAATGAATGTTGGATTATCTCCTGGCTCATGGCACTTTTCAGTCATGGAGCGTATAGCTCAGATTCTGGAATATATTAAGCATCAATGATTCATTCAATGATTCAATTCATGAGTCTCTCCTTGTTCACGAACGTGACTTATTCATAATGCTGCATCCCAAGCAAGCATCTTGTCCTTGCTATCCTGTCCGTCAACGCCACGCAAAAACGAACCTAAATACCTACGCAAGACTCCGTTAATTTTACATTGAAGAACTGGCCATCTTAGACGGGTTGCACCGGCGCTGCCTTGCGCTTCACCAGTCGCACCCATCGTCGTCGTCTCCAGTCCCCTCGTCTTCCTGTGCCGTCCTCACCCTCTTCCCAGCTTGGCTTGGCCGCAGCAGCTTTTTGCTTCCCTTTGTCATGAACGGGAGGATCTACCACCCCTGTTCGTTCATCCCGCTCATCGTAGATATCGTAAACCCAACGCTCGCCTTCTGTCTCAACTTCAACACCCGTGATGATGCGCTCCTCAACCCATTCGCGGCTCCAGAGGTCGAGAGCCCACTTCTTCTCACTCCACTCCCATGCCTCCGGGGGCATTACATCCTCGAAGAACCGCGTGCCCTTAGGTCGCTCACCGGCGATGCGTGGTTGTGAGAGCGGATCGTAAGGGGACGGGCAGAAGAGCCAGGGCTCCCACTCCCCGCTACCACCTGCTATCTTGCGCTGCAACTCAAAGGTCTCAACCTCACGAGTCTCGGGGCTTGAGTCGAGAATCACATCCTTGGCGATCCAATCATCAAGCCATGATCGAGCCTTGGCCTCCTGTGGTTGAAGACGCTCGCGATGGGCGACAGCAAGAAGGCGAGCAACATATGGATGGCCCATGCCGACAACAGCCCAACCGCCAAGGAGGAAAATGAACCTCCACGGGATCAACTGAGCCGAAATAGTCATAAAGATGCCACCCGCGAAGAGGAATACAAAGAGGGCGGAACTAAGAGCCTCATCACTAAAGTTGGTGACTGGCACAAGAAACGCAACGACCTTGTCGTGTCCCTGGCTAAAGTCATCCATGCTGTTCTGCAGGTCGCGCATATTCCGGAAGAAGTCCTTGCTAAGTTCCTTCACGGGTTTAACAGTCGCCGCAGGTGCCAAGGGCGGTCCACGCGGAGAGTAGCCAACATTCTGCTCGCTCGACAATGTGCCTTTGGGAGGTGCCGGATGACGTGCCAAGAACGCAGGGATGAAGACGCCGAGTAGTAGAATCGCGACAGGCAGGACACAGAGGAGGTATGGGTCGAGGCAGACAAATGTGTATACGGTGAGAAGAGAGAGTGTATGTGATGCGTGATGCCATGAAAGGATGCGCTCGACTCGGGCCTGGAACTTGAAGACGACACCGATACGAGCGTTGAAGCGACGGAAGTTGTAGGACATGGTGGTGATGTTAAAGTTGGGCCTCTCGGTCTGCGTAGGCGCATGGTCGTCGGCAGCAAAAGCGACGTCGTTAGGATCATCTTTGTCCGCTGGGATGACTTGCTGAAGGAGCCTGGAAGATATGATTAGCAAGCCGTGAGAGAGCAAAAGCTAGAACACAACAAACTTTTCGACCAAACGATCCTGCAGGCTGGCTTTCTGTCTAATAGCTGCAAGCCCGCCGCGTAAACCCGTCTTCTGCGGAGGCGTCACCGAGCGCGGAGGAGGCGCCGGAGTGGTCGCCTCGGGCTCAACGGCTGTGTCCTCATCATGGCTGCCGTCACTGACACGGCGATGGCGCTCGGGGCTCTCTGGGGAGTCAAAGGCGCGCCCGGAGGCGATGATCTCGGTGGTGAAGTCGTCCATTGAAGGATGTCTGAGCTGAGCTGAGCCGAGCTAGAGCTCAAGGCATGGTGCAACGTCGGAGTGTGGAGGTTTGAAGATGGGGTTCCCGCGTGGAGGTGTCACCATCACGGACGGGTGTGCATGTGACACTGGGCGCTGACATCACCAGACTGCCGGGAAAGTGTAGCTCCCAAAAGGAATGTGCCGAGGGTCGCCAAATGGTGAGAATTTGGCTTATTGCGGACATGGCCGGGTGTGAAATGCCTTTTATATAGAATAGTAATCCAGCATCATGACAATAATTAAGAATGAGTGCGGAATAGTCATCAACATCGTATACTTCTGTTGTATTTTCTTCTTGCCTGAAATCGAGTTATCACCTGACCGGATGGGAACCGTTGCTCAACACCCGCTGATCCTCCTTGAAAGCAACTCCAGCTTCTTGGTGATCATGGCTGCCCACCCTCCATGATTCAAAGTTTACAGTAGCGCCATGCGGGCCGCGGCGCCTCCAACCTGTTCTGCTCCTTGAGGAAAGACTTTGGTTCATAGATTGCCTCATTTGGTGACTTGGTCATGAGGCCGTGATACGAGTTTGCTGGCCGAGGAATAGGGGTTATGTTGACACCTGTATACGTGCTTGCGCTGACTGGCTTCTGCATGCGGACTGTTCCAGTTGTTGTCTTACCTTCAAAGAGCATTTCCTAGCGAGCCCACATGAATCAAGCAATAACCCTCTTCATTTCGGCACCTGCTAGTGTTTGTCTATTGCGGGACTGAGGATTGAGACCTACATGATCATATATTGCTCGTTGCAGATAGCTTCATATAAATCTCGTCTGCGGGCAGGATTCGGCGGCGAGATAAACAAAGGCGAGCTTCACCATGATGCAGGCTATGAGGTAACGTCAGAGGTCGATTGCCCTTGGCGACGGCCGACCACAGATTCCAGATGCCAGATTGGCCATCTGGTCTCCTGCATCAAAGAGATGCGGTGGGCTGCGGGGGTACTTGTTTGTTGGTCTGATGGATCATGGCCCTGAATGGATGCCGCAGGCGGCGAAAAACAACAACACGTCCAAACACAGTATCATCCTTGATGTTTGGCGGGCCAACAATGCAAACTGACAACACCCGTGATGGCACGCCGGCTCGATTGGGCCGGGACTGATGGATGTGCCTTGGTCGAAAGCAGAGAGCATCCGTTTGACCTTGCCGGTTGATGATGCCCGAACTGCCATGGCATGGCATGGCATGGCTGGCAAGGCATGGCTCAGGGTCCTTGAAATGTGAGACGCGCGACCTACACCCCCGTATTCGCCGCCAGATATCCTGGTCTGAGCGGCATGCTCGAAGAGGATGTCCACCAAAAGGAGAGTTCCGACCCTGGTTTCGAAACGGGACATATCGAAACGGGCGGCGATTCGTTTCGGGACGCAAGCTACCTTTTAGCTCCAATGCCATTCTCCCATTTGGCGTTGATGCGTCAACAGACCGTGGTGTTGACGGTAGCATCGCTCGCTCCTGTCGCCTCCGTCTCCACTGCACGCAGGAGGACCCCTACCCAATATCACCGCTGTCGCCTGTCGCTATCGGCGTGGCTCAACTGGAGCCCGCTTGCTGTTGGACTGGACTGAACGCGTTGAGACAGCGAGCGGCTGGCTGGGCTGGGCACGCAGACGGCTGGGCAGGGCACGCAGACGGCTGGGCAGCGGGCATTGCATGGCTGGGGAGCCAGGAGGGAACAGGAGCAGAAGACGGTAAGTAAATGCAATTGTGGCCTTTGTCCGGATCAGGCCCGGACATGCATCTGAAATCGTGATCCAGGCATGTCTCATCTCCCCCAAGTGCGAGTTGGATCATGATTGACGTTCCTTTCATATCTGCATCGTGGACTCGAGGGAGACTAATAAAGTAAGGGGACGTTGCATTGTTTGGGGAAGGTACCTCGGGCTGCGGGCAGCTGATGCAGCGACCGGCAGGTACCGACCATACCAAAGGCAAATGGAAGGCAAGGAACCTGACCCTCTTCAACGAGTGCCAGAGCACGCCGCCCTGCCTTAGTAGCAGCAATGGAATAGCGGTAAAAGAGGAACTTGGCGGTATGGACCTTCACGTCTATCCGCAATTCAGGGACCAATCTCCTGGTCTAGGCGCCAATCAACTGGCGGTATCGGCGTTCCATGACCCACAGGGTACCTTTCGAGAGGTGCCTTCCGCCATCGCAGCCTCTCAGGCGCCTTCCTTCCCATGCTTCCCTGGTATGGCGTCGCCCCCCGTGGACACCCCGTGGCCCCCATG
>NHTE02000014.1:1281526-1342487 GCA_002168265.2 Fusarium euwallaceae
CCTCGAACCAGTCCGGTACACGTCCCGCTCGATCAGGCTCGCTCCTGCGCAGACCTAGCAACTCCAACAGACAGCCTGCGAACGCATCCAATAACATCTCTGCTTCAGGGGTCGATCATGTCAACGGCCCAACAGCCCGCGCTCGCCGACAGAGCCAATACCCTCCTGTTTCCAGCTCTGTTGCTTCCAAGCCCCCTCGAAAGTCGATAGGACCTGGCATCATTGGCGATTCGGATTTTGGCCCTCGAACTGCCCAGAAGAGGCGGCCCAGCCTCCTTTCTGATGTGGCATCCACTGGTTCGGCCAGAGCCTCCTTGGATGGTAACTCATCATGGCTTGATAGCGCAAGAGGCTTCCCGACCGCAAGGGCTGCCAAGTCCAAGTCGGTGCAACCTCCTCCACGACCAAGCCATGGAAACCTCAGCTTCGGTAACACTCTTACCCCAGAGCAGAACCGACACTCCACGCTCACCCCGCGGTCGCCGCGCGTCGGAGGTCGTCTCAGTACTCCATCCTCAAACAGCAAGCGAGTCTCGATGATGCCCGGTGCCCACCATTCCTCGCACGCCACTGGTCTTGGTGCAAGGACTATCAGTCCTACTGATACTCGGAGGATGAAGCGTCTTTCAATCATGCCGCAGTCTCAGAGCCTCAATCAAGTCTCCAACCCGCCGCCGCCACCCCCAGTGTCGATGAACAATCAAGTTGAGAACCGGGCCGAGTCCAAATCGCCCTCTATGATCCCAAGGAAAGCGTCTGCCACACCCTCGTCATCAAGGACCACACCGGATCTCAGCAACCGAAAATCTTATAGCTCTGGTCTTTCAGCCGCATCCGCCTTCAGCTTCAACACAGCGAGGACATCGACTGGATCCATGCATCGCATGTCGGGATCCTCGTCCACTTCGCGACTGCCCGCCCCGAAACATACAACTGTCCACAATCCCATGCCTGCGGATGAAGAAGAAGATGTCCCTCCAGTCCCCGCTATTCCTAAAGCGTACGAGTCTCCAAAAGACTCGCCGGCTGACACTTATTTCATGGAAAAGAAAAAGACGGCTTTGAGCAACTTGGACGCCATGAGCATGAACGCTAACTCAACTGGGACTATTTCCATGCCTGTGTTCCCTGAACCGACCAAAGTTCAAAGAAGGCCAAGCGCCCGCAAAAGTGCATATGTACCACATGTCGCGGCCGAGGGAGACAACAAAGCTACTCCCCCGAACAAGAGACATTTGCAGCCTTTGAGACTGCCACCTATTAGCTTGGGGCCGCTGAGTACCCCAACAGCTAACAAAATAGCAGCGTTGCAAGACCACAGCAGCGTCGAGAGGAACCTGAGCCCTCCGCCATCACGGCAATTGCCAAAAACACCAACGACCCCGATGACAGCGTCCAAGAGTTCTTTCTTTTCCAGGAGCCGCCATGGCGACACCCCCGAACTCCCTTCATTGAGGAGCAGCAGCTCAGTCCATCAAACACATCTCACACCTACACCTCCCGATGCCAGTTCCACGGACTCGTCCCTTGCTTTTAAGGAGCTTGATCACAAGCAAAGCATGTCACCATTCTTGTCGTCCTCTCTGCCCAAGGGAGGCCCCGAGCATAACTTCTTAAAGAGGTCCAAGACAGGCGCCGACTTCGCCACACTTGACGACCATCTTTTCCAAGATCGAGCCCCCCCTAAGCCCGCGGGTCCCCGGGCACCCAAAACCGAGCACTTCGTCCCCAAGTCTCCTCCGCCAGAACCGGTCTCTGAGGAACCTCAAACGCCATCATCTATGAGCTCCATTCGACGAAAACTTAGTATCTCCTGGAAGCGAAACAACTCGAAGAGCAACATCAATGCGCCTGCTGATGTTATCGAGAAGGCCAATGGGAAGCATCCCGAAGAGGCTATGCCCCCTCCCAGAATTCCTATTTCTGCCACTCTCAACAACCTATCCAGCATGAAGCAGGCTAGCCCAAGTCCCACTATCAAGCAATCTTCCAGTGGCTATCTGGAATCGAGGAGGCGCAAGAGCTCAGGCGGAAGTCTCAATGCCTTCATGTCCCACGATAAAACCAAGAGCGAGTCCTGGGGTGCGAAGAAGCCTGTCGTTGATCCTTCGACTATGCCTGTGGGCCGAAACACCTCGGTCATGCAGAAGATTCTTAGACCTCGAACTTCCTCAGCAACAGTGAAGAGCAACGACTCATGGACCGCCGAACTCGACAAGGACGACTTGTCAGCCGAAGAGGAGATGGCCAAGCTGGGATCTCGACGCAAGGAGACAGAGGTTGCCGCACGAACGCTGGATGCACTCAGGAAGCGTGCAACGCCAAAGGAGCGCGTTGGCTCGCACGAGGCAATCCGTATCGCTATGCTCAACATTTACGAACGAGGAGAGATTGTCGACTACAACGACGTCTATTTCTGCGGAACCCAGAATGCCCACAAAGTTGTCGGAGATCTTCAGTCGGATGCGCCTAACTTTGGTTACGACGATGAGCGCGGAGACTACACAATTGTTCCTGGAGACCACCTTGCATACCGGTATGAAATTATTGATGTTCTTGGAAAGGGAAGTTTCGGACAAGTTGTTCGGTGCATCGACCACAAGACGGGTGGTCTTGTTGCTATCAAGATTATTAGGAACAAGAAGAGGTTCCACCAGCAAGCTCTTGTCGAAGTTAACATTCTTCAGAAGCTCCGCGAATGGGTAAGTTGACTCTTCTCTCTATCACTATCTCAAGTTTCAATACTAACTCACAGCAGGATCCCAGGAACAAGCACAGCATGGTCAACTTCACCCAGAGTTTCTATTTCCGTGGACATCTTTGTATCTCGACTGAGCTTCTCGACATGAACCTCTACGAGCTTATCAAAGCGCATGCTTTCCGTGGTTTCTCGATCAGGATCATCCGACGCTTCACGAAGCAAATTCTCAGCTCTCTCAACCTCCTCAAGCAACACAAGGTCATCCATTGCGATTTGAAGCCTGAAAACATTCTTTTACGACATCCCCTTCATTCTGAGATTAAAGTGATCGATTTCGGTTCCAGTTGTTTTGAAAACGAGAAGGTGTACACCTACATCCAGTCGAGATTCTACCGCTCACCCGAAGTCATCCTCGGTATGACTTATGGTATGCCCATCGACATGTGGAGCGTTGGCTGCATTCTGGCAGAGCTTTACACTGGAGTCCCTATCTTCCCCGGAGAGAATGAGCAAGAGCAACTGGCATGCATCATGGAGGTGTTTGGACCTCCGGAAAAGCATTTGATTGAGAAGAGTACCCGAAAGAAGCTCTTCTTTGACTCGATGGGCAAGCCTCGTCTCACCGTTTCGTCCAAGGGCCGAAGGCGCCGGCCTTCTTCCAAGACATTGCAACAGGTGCTCAAGTGTGACGACGAAGTCTTCTTGGACTTCCTGGCGCGTTGTCTCCGATGGGACCCTGAACGGCGACTGAGACCCGAGGACGCGATCCGGCATGAGTTCATCACTGGGCGTAAGATGCCCGTGCCTCGAATGCCGACTCGCGAAACGTCGCCAATGAAGCGACACAACACCATCTCCGTTCCACGACCTCTTCCGGACCCCCCTGGTGCGGGCGTCAAGCCTGCTGGGACCCTGCGAACTGGAGTCAGCCCTCACAAACCTGTCTCCGGCGGTCCACGAAGAGCATCGGGAACTACGGGACCTATCAGCGCTATGCCTACAAAGAGGGTCAGTGCCGGTACGAGTGGGTTTGCCCAAACCTCAAGTGGCTTGCCTCGAGCCGCGGGCAGGAGCGTTAGTGCCAAGCAGGACCTGGCCGCAGCTGGTGCAACAGCAGCTATGAGTCGACGAGCTTAGTCCCGTTGATGGGGATGTCTATTCATGATGATTGGAGTTCTGGTACTGTCGAGCATTTTGATTTGATCCTTGTGCGTACTTGGGTAATCGATACATTCCACTGGAACACAGCCCAAAGCGGCACAACGACTTTGCCATAACCTGGCGACTACTGCGTGGATTTCACGACTATGACATGGGGGCTGCGAGGGGGCAGGAGGGAAGGGGGCGATTAGCGACATGGGGGGCATTTCTTATTTTCTCTCTCGACTATTCATTTCGACAACATATCGCCTAGCGTACATGATGACTGACGACATCTCACCCTGTGGGTGCCTTGCGGCTGATACTCAGGAGGCAAAACCGTGGTACGATGCGGCAAGGCCAAGTGAGTCAAGGCCTTGGAACTGGGGCTACAACTCTGTGAAAAGGGTGTATATTACAAGATTTTGAGGGTGCAGTGGTTTCAATTCGATAGATGTTGACGTGGGGGAAAGGGGCTATAGAAACTAGGTAGTTAGGGGTTGACAAGAAGGAAGGAGTGATGTCACCCAGACAGACAATCAATGGTCAGGACCAGCGTGCCGTATAGGCATCAAGACAGCTTTACACGTAATGGAATATTCGAGGCCAGAGGCATCCATCCATCTATCCATGCTTGCCTTGCCCAACACCGTTGTGACTGAGGCCTCCACGCGTCATGACGATGGACGGCCGTTGAGTGACGAAACGTTGGGAATCAGGGGAGACAAGTGTGGGAGGTGAGACGCTTATTCGATGGTCAAAAGTGCTGGGAGTAGAGGTGCTTCGCAGAATGGAACAGTTTCGAGGAATCGCCGCCGGACTTACATCTCAGCCTCGGCCGTCTTGTCACGCCCGAACGGTTCACGGACCACCACAGAAGGGAAGGAAATCGCGAATGGGGTCGCGGGAGCGGGAGCGGCAAAAGGGTGAAGGAAGAGACGCGAGGTCTGCCTGGCGGCGGCAAGTCTGGCTTCCGGGAGACTCAGGGGCGCGCGTGTGGATGCTAACTGCAAGGGGATATATCTTTCAAGGCGTTGAGGAAGTGCGGAAAGGGAGGGAGAGGTTGCGTTGTGGAGCTTCAACGACGATGGGCGACAGCCGCGGCGTCAAAGGAGCCCAGACGCCTGCCGCCCTTGTCCCTGAGTTTCAACCACCAAGCCTGTTGGAAAGGGACATGGCAGACTAAGGACTGTCATTGGCAAACAAGCGAACAAGAGGCTTGCCCGGCCGCAAGGTTAAAATCGGGTCCGGCCGAGTATTGAGTCTGACGGCTTGTATACGTACGCACGCACGTATGATGAAGCATCTCGCTTCCCAAGAGACAATGACTCCCCAAGGCAGATCTGCCTGCTGACGGAGTCGTGGATCACCGGTACGCCTAACGGCTGGGGCCACAGAGTTGCAGCGAGCGCCTAATCCCCATTGACCGAGAGCTACTGCAACAACACGGATGAGGAAAAGAATGGGAATCGGGAAGCCGTCTTGAGATGATGCAGCCGGGGGGGAACAATGTAAGTCGTCGAGATTCTCGGAGTCGCCGGCGGAGACGAATAACGGGGCAAGCCACGGCGGGAGGCGCAGCCGGCGGAGGACCGTGGCGCGGACGACCGGTGATTGGCCCAATTCGATCAACAGGGCATCGGCCCCACTCCCCCGCAGATAGGCCTTGTCTTCTTGGGCGAGGCTGTAGGCTTGTAATCGTCCTGTGGAACAAGCGCGTGAGGTCATTGAACATAGATTCAACCCTCCATGACGATACTGTAGACTGTCTGTCTGTCAGTCAAGGGCGCGAGTTTGTACATACTTGGTTGTTGGTGGTGGGCATCCCCATGACGGTGGTGACGATGCTGATGGTGTTTGTTAACTACTTGGGTGACCACGGGGTTGCTGCGCAAAACATCACGGGGTTCCCGTCCTCACTCACCACGTTCCTAACTCTCCCTGCATCCAATTCCCTTAGGCAGAGATAGGCAGAGTCATCCATCAGTGAATGCGACAAACAACAACTGCCCCCTCCATCTTTCTTGTCTGTGCTCACGTCCTGCCCCCGTCTGTCTCGGCCTCTCAAAGGTTGTTGTTCAAATGGAGCGCTCGGCCGACCAGTTGCTGACTGGGTTAGTCTCCTTCTTTGCCTGCATGCACATCTTTCGTTTACCAGCGGTTTCTGATGCCTGATTAGACATGACTCTTTGTGCTCACACTACCATCCTGCACAACCTGTACCTTTCTTTAGAAACCGTTCATGCTTGACCCTGGGGTCGGCCGAAAGTCAGACCTGCAGGCCCTGTCAGAAATGCGGATCCTCACCACCACCATCTCTCGCCCAGGAGAAACGACAGACTGAAATTGGGCATCTGAGACAAGGCCCTCCTGAATTAGGATCGATTGGCTTCTCTCCTTTTCAAGGGTGTCGGCTGGGTGAGACATGTGAACGGCAACGGACCGCAGTTGGTGTGGGTACTGTACGGTGGTAGAATTACATGGTGTTGAAGTTAATAATCGGGCTTTGACAAGTTGCAGCAAGAGATCCGCCAGCCAGGGGTCGAGGCCTGTGTAACCGACGTCGACTATTGCTCTAGCGAGTTGTTCCCGCTGATACTTGAACAATTCTAATTCTGTGCAGAACAGGCATTGACGCTTGTCAGAGTCGTTTCGTCGGTCCTGTATCCCGATGCATCCTCTTACACAGTTCCCAACCCGCGGGGGGCCTTGTCAGCAATTTGGTTACTCAGAGCCCACGTGAGGCGGGCGAGTGTGCAGACGTCGTCCCAAGATAGTCGAAGCGCCAGGCAACCCTGAACCTCTAGCCCAATCGGAGCGTCGTCGTCAATGAGATATGAGGCAGGGGTTAGGAAAACTGCCGGAACATGTCAGCTTCCCTTTAAGGTAGATGTACAGAAGACTGTGCGAAAGGTACAAGAAATACTGGTGTCTCTCCTAAGTCGCCAATGCAAGGCTAGGCGGGCTGCCTCCACATTTTGACAAGCAACCGGTGGCTGGTGTGGGCATGACTGACGGTGCTGACTGGCCAGTATCTACGTACTGCGCGGCACAGTACAGTACATGCTGGATAGTCTTTCTCCCAAGAGGTGGTGTGATGCATGTCAGTTGCACCGAAATGCTGCGTGCCAGGCCTGATTGATGGGCCACCCAGTTTCCGGCGTTCTGGTGAAGGAGGGGAGCCACGGGCGATCTGGATCATCAGACGCAACCCATGATAACCCCCGAAAAGGATCGATAAGGATTTGAAGCGAGGGTTGTCGAATACATCATTCGTCGACTTGTCCACGGCCCCTGGGCTTGAAAAACAGTCAACCGTATGTAGTCATATCGGGACATGCATATCAGCTCTCAATACGTATGTCGTATGAATTGTCATGAAGGGTATGTAAGTGGTCATTATACGTACTGTATGAACGCCTTTTCCAGGCACCGTAGCTTCGGCCGGAACCAGTAAGAGCCAGCGACAAGAAGCAAGCAAGTGGGCAAGCATTGCCAAGGTCGGGGGTTGACTGCGGACACAGCCCTATGGGAGACAGGGATCCCTCTTCTGTGGCTGTCAGCAAGAGAATCGGGGATAAGAGTGTGGCACCCTATTCCAGACACTTCCAGGTATTGCCAGAGTAAGAGAAGTGACTTGTTTGTATGCGAAGCGCGGGATATGCAACGACGCTGCATGGCCGTTCTCGAAAGGGGCATCTGGGTTACGAATGGACGGCGCCCGAAATATCGATGTGATAATAGCGCCGAGAAGGCCTGCAAGACAAGGTCAGCTCGATTCACTAACACAATAGACTGCCTGCAATTCTGTACCCCTTAATGCAGCCCTGCCGGTATGGATCGATACGGGAGAGATGGTGAACCAATCATGATACAGAGGAGGTTAATTAATAGAAGTTGCAGATGCACGACGTTAGGATGCCTGGAAGCAACAAGTCGTCAGTCCGGAATCCCTGAAACCCTCCTGCACCGTTGACATGGCTCCCGGATCCAGACCCATCAAACCTGGGCGGCCAGTCGGCAGCCAAGATTCCCTGCTCATGGACCGTGGAGTTGGGCTCGTGGCGTCTCCTTCTGCAACACCACTGCACCAGAAACGAAACAGGAAACGAGACACCAGGTCGGGATCGAGGAGCCAGACGGACCCGACTGATGGAGAGAAGAGAACCGCTAGGGTCAGGGCGATGGGCGCAGCATGCCCCCAACACCCACTCCCACCACCAACAAGTGCCGACTAACAGGGATCAGTGCTGAAGAGTCGCTAACCCAGCGCTCACAGTCTCTGATTGGCGCGCTGGTCAAAGTCTCTCGCACATCGTCGGTCAGCCGCCGGGGACGTTTTCTTTGTTCGGAAGCGGCAGAATAAGGTGCGTGTATCACGGACGTGATCGGTTGCCGGAGACGACGGAGGAAGGCTGCGGAAAGGACGATGTTGCGTCGCCTCCTCTGGTACTGCAGAAAGGCATCCATCCATAGGCATCAATGGCCAGTTTGCGTGGCTGGGGGGCCTTTTCAGTTGTCGCAACGAGCATGGAGCCAAGGTGAAATGGTCAACTCCTTGTCGCACAACAACGGAGACGGGACTCATCAGAGCAAAGCCTTGCTACTTGTGGGTGTGATGGAGAGGCGAAACCAAAGTTATCAGTGGAAGCTGCGGATATCTCTGCCTGGCCTGCCTGGGGCACGTGTGATCTCGTGAAGGAAGTTGCAGGCCAAAGCCACCGGGCGAACCATTGCCTTCTAGTGAATGACTAACTCGGGCTCCAAAGTCCCAAAGTTCTGACGCAATTGCACCCTCTTTTCTGCACGCGGGATGCTATGCGACGGATGGAAGCGACCTTTGTCCTCGATACAACTTCTTTTCTCCTTGGTCATCGTCATTGCCTTGCGCGTAAGGTACTGTAGGTATGTTGGGTTGCTTCGAGCCTCGAGCTTCCCTCAGTACAGGCGCGGCTCATTACGTATGCGCGCGCAGGGCATAATCCGTAGCTTCCGCGCACCGCTTTACCCAAGCAATTCATCGTCTCGCGCCAATTCATTCAATCTCGACGGCGGCTCGTCAATCGCGATAATGACACGGTCGCCATCACAAGCTTCGTCCGAGACCGTCTAGAAACTTGGCGCCTCGGCCGACCGTGGAGAGATTGGTTTGGTACTGTAGGTACTGTACAGCGACCGCCGTGCCGTACAAACCTACAGTAGCGCAGCAGCAACCACAGTCCGTCCGGCGTGGTTGCAAGTCCGTCATCAGGGCCCCTGGCCGCTCCGTCAGCCCTTTCTGCAGCTCAACTCTGCCACAGGCCAATGGTGACTCCTCACGCCGAGGATATCTGGAACCACTTCTCACTTGTTCTTGGCAGCTTGTTCCTTGTACCCCTGCACCCCGGTACGGGTACCCAGGCTACACCTCATCCACACCGTGCTGCGCCTTGAAAGCCAGCCCGTGCTCACTCGATACCTACCTCAGAACCTAGCGTTCCGGGACGGACAAACAAGCAGGACTTCCCTTCCTAGGATCCCAGGACAGATCATGGCACAGGGCGCTCGACACACATGGCCCAAATGGTCAAAGGGTCAAAGCCTCCAAAGCCTCCCCATCCGAATGAATGGACCCCCCACCCCCTGTCATTCTTTCCAATAGCCAAGCCCAAGCCCAAGGCATCTTTTGCTGAGGACCTTTGGCTCTGTGGGTCTTAGTCTTCCCCACGCCTACGAGGAGCCTATGTCACCTGTCATGACAGTCAGACACCAGTTGCGGCTATCTCTCTCTCGTGCATTCTCACTGGCGTCTCTGGCGTCACTGGTGCCTTGATGCCAGTCCGGGGGGGTTTCCTTCATGCCCTCCGCCCTACGTAGGGGCGTGCCGGTATCATGGTCCTACTGTCCTCCAGGCTACAAGCAAGGCCTATAAGGTTGCGATGCCTCAGACGCTAATAGCTTCTATTCTCACTCATCATCTATCCCTTTATTCACAGCATTCATAAAGCAAGCCGTTCTCCTTTGCTTCTTCACATATCTTGTCCTGAGGTCTCCATCCTTCTCTTCCATCATCTCCTCTAACCTACCTACCTCACTTCACGCATCAACACCAACCAACCAACCAACCAACCAACCGCCATACTTCATCCGCCTAGCTGTGACGACTTGAACCAACATATTCCGGAGCAAGCATCTCGAAACAACCACTTGAACGCCTCATCCACCTTCAATCTCCGTTCTTCTCCACTTGACCCGACGCCAGGCCAACATCCAGGTCAAAGATCATCATCATGTGTTATCAACTAGTTGAGCTTTACTCGGCCTGCCGATGCCTCTACTACCAGCACGCCATTGACCGTTGTGCATCATATGGCCGTCCTGGCCACCCTATTGAGCAGCGAACAATATTTGTTGGCTACGCTTGCAGCGCACACACGGGCCACTCTGCCCAGTATGCATCACCGTGCAACCATGCCTACTCAGACTCTGGCTACTACAGTGGCTATTCTCAATGAACGGTCTTGTCTTTGGTAACTGGATGCCAAGCGTGGCACTCTCCGCGGCTCATCCGGTTTGAGTTTGACGATTGGGTTTGCTACATCTGCTCGTTCAACCCGTCGCAACTCTCCTCCTTACTTGCTGGAACTCGCCGTTAAGTCGTTGACTTTTGGGCTTGGATTCATCGGCATCTGAGCCCTCCGCACGCTTTTCCACCTCACACTTAATTCTCTCCTCCATCGGCGACTCCTCTTGCCGTCCTCTCTCGCCATAAGGCTTGCAACGACGTTACCGAAGACATGGCAACGAGACTACGACATTGATACGATTACAATCACGACCAAACGCCTCTCCTCAACCATGAAGCAAACGGATTCAGCCTCGACTTTTTGTGGCGCTGTATCCTCCTCTCACATTACGGCCTTTCCCTCGCATGACACGATTCTCCTCTTTTCTGGCTGGTTGCATTGAGCTTTTGTCGACGGTCTCAAATCTCTCTTCTCATACTCTACAGGGCTTTCCTTTTTTCCCTTTTTCTTCTGCACAGCGATGGGTTGATTTTGGGGCTCTTTTTTCTCGCTTGGCTGGAAACAAGTCATGGAATGACGACGCAAAACATGGACATTGGTTATATTCTTGATCAGCATATGCTGAAGGCCCCACGGCCCTTTTGGATGGTTGGATTTTTCTTCTTGAGCAGTGGACCTAGAGATGCCACTGGGATTGGCTGTCTGCTTGCTCGACCGCAGTTTTCTGCAGGTCTTTTGTTCTTTTCACTTCTTGGACACCCATTTTGAGACTGGGTGATCCGTTCTTCTAGGGTCATTGGATTATATCTTGGGAGTTTTTGCATTTCGAACTGTCAGGGCTTGGCCAGGGTTCTTTTTTTGCAAAAGGCGGAGACGATGTTTGGCTGGCTAGATGTTGTTTCTTTCTTTGGCAAGGAAGTTTCCTTGGTACCCCCATTTGTACTCTTTCTCGGGCTTTGTCTCTTTAGCCGGTATTTTCCGGTTTGATTCTCTAGAGTCTCACACATTATCACGATGTTGTACTATCAATTCAGAGCGACTGCGCAGGCTGCAGTCCCCTTGTCGTGGACAAGGACATTCAGAAACGACAGCAGGGATTGGGGCGCTGGTGTTCCCAAAATGGATCCTATAGAAACATGAAATTTATACTGTCAATCTCTCAACTACTTGCTTCCTTCTTGGCGTGAATTCATTAAATTAAGCTGGGATTAACTGGGCAGTGCATAGCAATCGGCCGAGTCCATACAGAGATGAAACTCATGCTCGTGACTCGGGATTGTCGGTCAAAGTGGGCCAAGCAGAGTCACATCAAGTCTTCTCCACTGACCTACCTGCCACTGAGTTTCACAGGCCTCGGTCTCGTGGCCGAGTTTAACGCAAGTGGGCTTCCTGTCCGGCAAGGCAAGGGAGATCATGGCGGATCTATTCGGGTTGAGCAGGAATGGACCCCAATAGCCGCGAATACAGGCTGAAGCTGAGATGCAATGTCTGGTGTACGGCATCGCAAGAGGAGGCCTCTTTCAAGCGCCCGATGGCTATTTCTGAGTTCATGGTCGGACTGACAAGGCAGACAAGCCTAAAAACAAAATCACCCACATGAATAGTCACAGCCTTGCAGCAGAAGAGGCTTCGGCAGAGGCGTCGAGTCCCATCGTTTCTGGTGCGACAGAGCGCACGCTCATTCATGGATGGGTTCAAACTTGGCTTGAGCCCTGAAATGGACGGCTGCTATTAATAGGCTGCGCCCCCAGTGAGTTACCTGATCGGGCGACGCGGGATGGATGTGTTCGCTGAACGGAACCAGTCTGGCGGAGCCAGGGAGGACACTAGACGGGCTAGCGAGAAACAACCTTGACGCAGACGCAGGGAGGGCTGGAGGCTGGTATGATTTGCGGGCGGTGCTGGTTTAGGCGCGTTGCGCGGGGGGGCAGATTAGGCGCACTGGCGCGGTGCACAAGGGAGGATGAGATGGATGGATGGAATGGATGGCTGGGGTGTGAGACGATCGGACGGGTTTCGGGGCGGGCAAGGATGTTTGGGGTTTTGGGGATTGGGTGTTGCAGCCTTGGGAAACATGGATGGAGGGGTGTGCTTTGAGATGGATGGCGAAAACAAGCCTCGGGACCTTGTTTTTAGCCCCCTTGTCAAGTTGTACAGTACCTACTTTACACCGTAAGGCAATGTATGCCATGCCATGCGATGGACGGATGCGATGCGGCTCATCACCCATGTCTCGGATAACGGTGATGATCATGATCGGGGAGCAACAACATCCCACAACAGAGTGGCGAATCCGAGATACGTGATGTGGTGATCTTGAAAACAATCCATCCTACGGAAACCGACTTGTTTGCCTAATGCCATTGGATATTTTCAATGCCCCCTACTCGGACATATCGACAAAATAGGGTCGGCCACTGCTTGCCTAAGCACGGGGAACCTTTTTCGCCTGCATGCATGCATGCAGGTCTAGCCTCGGTGTTGAAGATCGGGCCTGCAGGGCGGACGTTGAGCCAAGGGGGGAGGGAAAGAAAGGAAAAGAAAGGATGATGTGAGCAAGGTGAAGGAGGGTTCCAAGGTGAGCGAAGCCGTTGTCTCGGCATCTGCACCGAGCCAATGTCAGAGCGGCGGGGCCTGTTGCTGACGGGTGGCGACTCCGGGAATCCCAAACCAAGGCGCCGTTCGGGCGGGTTCCTCTCTTGAAAAAAGACCGGGGTATGACGTTAAGTGGGGAGCTCAAGGCGTTTTTTCCCCCTTCGTGAAGTGGGAGAAGAGAAACGCTCATGGACAAGGGCGCTTCTTGCGCTTAGATTTCAAGGTCATGGGATGATATCACTTAGACGGGGTAACATCGTCGCTAAAAATGCGGCCGAGCACACAAGTCATGCGAGAAATGCTGATCGACTTGTCTCGACTCGTGAACATAGTTACAGTAGTAACCCGAATAATCCGTAGGAAGCGCTAGTGAAAGTGTAATTGTCGCGATGGTCATCCTTGGTGTTTTGTTCTCTTGATGCTTAGTTCTTGCCTATTGGACAGTCAGAGGCACCTTCCCGCAGCAACAACTTGGGCATTCATTCACGAGAAGAAAACAGCAGCAGGAAGGTACCTAGATAGTTAGGCAGGCAGCTTCAAGAAAAAGATGATTGTTTCGATTGCACCTGCCCTTTCTCAAGGAGCAGGGTAAACAGCTTCATCATTGCCAGGTGCTCCAAGCGATGCATCCGAACCTCTTCATCATTGTTCATCAACCCCTTCCCTTTTCCTCTTCCCCCCCTCTTCGCCATCCGTCTCCTAATTCACCTCCTCTACCGCTCGATGCAATATCCATAATTCCATATCATGATCTTGGTCGCACATGAAACTCTCTCTGGGATCTCTCACGTCTAATGGTCGACTATCCCGGCAACGTACTTCGCCAACTGGCATTCCCCGATAATCGTCAATACTGTCTTCAAGCACCCGCTTTGCGAAAACACTGCTCAGCCGATGTCCTCAGAGCCAGCAATACTGTCGTATCTCCGCCAGACAGACAGTCCTGTCACCGTCATACACATATCACCACCGTCTGTTTCACCAACACCAAGCACACCGACATATGTCATGTTTTCCACGTTCTTTAGTCACACCGAAGCTCAGCTGCCCAAGGGGCAACTCGAGATGGAGATTGGTGACTTTGATCATACTCCTGCCCCCAGCGAGCGCTCATCATTGGAGCTGTCGAGGGACGGGATGGACCTGCCGAGGCACTATGTCGACAACCCAAAGCATTTCGATGAACCTCGGCAAACTCAAGGCGCGGGAGTTCGGCACCATCTTCTCAAAACCTCCGCGAGCGTCCCAATGGTTGTCGAAAAAGACTGCCCAGCCCCTCCAGTGCTGAGCCCAGTCTCTGAGCCCGAAGAGATGGCTTTCAAACCCAGCAATCTGACGGCGAAACATGAGGATCAGGACTCCTGTTCGGCCGAAGAGTTCACCTCCGTACCCGGTACTCCATCTCCATTCATGCTACCGCATGGTGGGCAATCATTGCTTTCAATTCCAGCTGCGGATCAGATTTGCTTAGGACTCTTAGCCCAACCTCAGAGTCCCGATACTTCTATGCACTCTCAGGAGTGTGATGATGCAGCAAGCTCCAACGGTACTGAAGAAGCAAGTCAAGATGAAATACCAATTTGGCCCTCCTCAGACAACGGTTCATTCGATTCTTCCAATATCCATCTGGGGGGCGACTAGAAGTCTCCGAGTCTTCTACGCGACGATACCAACGAGACAAGAAATGAAAGGACCATCCCTCATATTAGAGGACAGCAACATTGCGTAAAAGTGCGCCCTGCTTTCAACTACTATCCACTTGATTACTGGAAGCATTTTGGAGACGGCCCAGGCCAACAATATCGTGGGACAAGCAAGGCTCGCGCTTTTAATCCAAGTCTCGAGCATACAGAAGCCCAATCCGAACATGGAGATAACACTCCCTTTCGAGATACGGACGAAGACAGTCAAATGTTCAAACCCCGCATGTCAACGAGTTCATCCAAGGGTGCGCGCAGTGAGGTCCACTTTGAGATCGGAACAAAACTCCCGTCTGAGGCTCCAAATGACAAGTCCCGAGCCAGCTCTACAAGTCTGTCAGGTCGACGCAGGTCACTGGGGTCCATACTGGACTTCAAGCGGACTGCTCAGTGGCTCAAGGGTTTGAATAGCTCATCTTCGAAATATAGTCCAAAGTTCACAGACATCCCAGCTCGAAGGAGATCATCAAAAGTATCATTTGTCGACATTCGGCGCCCTTCTGAGCCAGTCCTGCCGAGCAACATAGTTTCTCGTAGGCTATCGGGAAAGTCCAGTCTATCCGGCAGATCAGAACCTCGGATAGACAGTTTCAAGTTCAAACGCGCTATCAGCGACCTTGAAAGACTCCTCGACGAAGCTCTTTTGCTTGCTTCTCAAGTTGCTGACCAGTCTGAGGCTGCAGCCAATATTCGCGAGGATCGGCCACACTCCCTCTCGAATGAACCTAGCCGGTCGAGTTCTTTAAGTGAGCAGTCAATGCACAGTGCTCAAGAAAGTGTTGACTTGTCTATTGCTGACATGGACGACGCACCTTGCCCGAGAAGGCCTGGATACAAACATTCGGCGTCCTATACATACTCTTCCAAGCGTCCTCGGTTAGCTGACATTGTCAAAAGCTACTCCGGAGCATATCAGAGCATTAGGACCAGGATGTTAGGAGATCGGCCGCCTCCTGTTGAGATTTTGGAGTTGTCGGCAGAAAATAGTCCAAGCCGACGATCCAGCAGGGTCTTGGAGGCTGAACAAAGCCAGGAAGAAGCCGCGGCAGAAGAGAATGTCACCAGCGCCAGTATCTTCATGAACTTGATCAAGGCGAGTCGGAACTTTCAGGGGCAGGAAGCGTTGCCAAAGCGAGCCGCAGCTACAGCCGCAACTGGAACTGCTACCTCTGCTAGCCGGAATGCCACTGGTCAAGACGTGGTCGCTGGCCACGACACTACCAACCGAAAAGTTCATGGCGAGCATGGGATCAGTCTACGAAGAAGATCTCATGTCAGTTTACGCAACATGCAAGGGTTCAGTCTCCCAAAGTCACACAAGCGACAGCCGATTGCAAGGGACTAGTCACCCATCCGCAAGCGTTTCGTCGCGTCGGTTGCTTGTCTGAGCACAGCTCTCATTGGAGTCATACTCGGCATCTATACCGGTCTCGTCCCATCGATTCAGTACTACATCGTGGATCAATCTCACCTGACTGTTCATGGAAATACGGGGTGCTTTCTTGCCTTGGCGTTGCCATCGTTCTTCCTCTGGCCACTCCCGCTCCTTCATGGTCGAAAGCCATACATAATGGCGAGTCTCATCATTGCAATGCCTTTGCTCTTCCCACAGGCCATTGCCGTCAGTAGCCAGAGATTGACCAATACTGCCTCATGGAGGGCGTTGCTACTTGCTTCTCGTACTTTGATGGGAGGCTCACTCGGGTTTGCCAGTATGAACTTCCACTCAGTTCTAACAGATCTGTTTGGAGCGTCGTTGATGAGCAAGCATCCTCACCAGGAGGTGGTTGACCAGTTTGACGCGAGGAGACATGGAGGAGGCATGGGCGTTTGGCTCGGTATTTGGACATGGTCTTGGATTGGATCTCTTGGACTCGGTTTTCTCATCGGAGCAGCCATCATTGACAGGCATCCACCGGCCTGGGGGTTCTATGTCAGCATTATGTTCATTGCAATTGTGCTGCTTCTCAATGTCGCATGCCCCGAGGTTCGTCGATCAGCTTACCGGCGGTCTATTGCAGAGGTACGAACCGGAGAGGATGTTTCACGCCGACTAGCTCGAGGAGAGATCATGATGCATCGAGTCAAAACGGGCCCCAAGTGGTGGGGTGAAGAGGTGTACCATGGGATTCGACTATCCATCGAGATGCTTCGGCAGCCCGGTTTTGCGGTGATGGCGATCTACGTCGCGTGGATCTACGCTCAGGTGGTACTCGTTATTATCCTTCTAGGTTCACTTGTCTCACGATTTTACCGCCTGAGATCACCATACGTGGGCCTTCATGTCGCTTCGATCACTCTTGGAGCTCTACTTGCTATTCCTTTCCAGAAGGCCAGCATCTTCTCCAGGTCCCGAAACCGACGAGTCAACTCCAGCCGCGAAACTCTCGACAAGAAGGTTGCATGGTCATCCCATCTTATCCGCCGAGCCCTCTTTACAGTCTCTCTGCCCATTGGCGGTGCCTGCTACACTGCTGTTTCATCTGGGCCGCCAATCAATGCTGGTGCGCCTACATTCTTTGCCTTATGCATCGGGTTCCTATCTTGCCTCGCAGTCTCTGAGTGCAATGGCTTAATCATGGAGACCTTTGACACTTCAGACTTGTCTCCAGGAATGGTTGGCCGACACCGTGATCCCACCGGTCAAGACCAGAGAAGAACCAACTACTCGTCTTTCCCAAGAGTTACCTCAGGGTTTGCGATTATCCATTCACTAGCCTTCATTCTTGCGGCCGGTTCAACCGCACTGGGTGGCCATATCACGCGAAAGCTAGGTCAACAAGTTGCCACTGGTATTGTGGCAGGCATACTCTTCCTTCTGACGGCTCTATTGTTACTTGTTCTCATCCGCTTCAAGAACGTGCTCATCATACCTCGGTCCAAGTCGGAGGAAATGGATAGGTTGACTCAAGCCCGACGTCGGTCTACAAAGCGTCGTGCCTCGATGCCCAACGACCTACGGGCCATGATGGAGGAGGATTTCGCCTGGCGGCCTGTCATGATAGGCAATCCCATGGGGAAGAATCGCCGGATGAATGTGTTAGAGATGGGCAGCATGACGCGGTGGCAGGACATCCGGCGGAGGAACAAGCTTATCGACGCAGGTGTGCATCTTAACCGTGATACATTGGATCAAGGATTAGATGCTGTGGACGCAGCACTCGAGAATCACATCGATGACATGCGACGGAACGACCATGGGCTCTTCAAGCGAGGAAGCTTGAGAAGGCACGGAAGTCGTCTCCGTCGCAGCAATCAGAGCAGTGACCAGACGTTCCATGACATGGAAATGGACATTCTCGACCCCGTGGCGACGCCGATTGAGCCAACCCAGCCACGGCAGTATGTTGAGAGAGAATGCGTCATGGGACAGACAGTCAAGGAGGAGAATGAAGACGAGCCACAAGCGGGGCCAAGCAGTAGCAGAAAAGATTGAGGCTTGAAGGCACAAAGACCGATCGAGGGCTTGAAGATACCAAGTTAGGAACCTAGAATGAACGTTTATGAAATACAGAATGTTCTTTTCTTCCTTATAACCCATTGCGGTTCCAGTAAATATTCATCCAGTCTATGGCTGAGGCTCATTACAGCAGCTGGTGCGTGATAATAGCTAATGATACAAATACATCTTTCTACTTGAAAAAAAGAAAAGGGAATAACTATGTTGGTATGTGTTGACAAACGAAAAAAAGATTCATTGCGTAAACTCATTTTCCCTACTGCACATTCAAGTACAGGTCATCTCCGCGCCGAGTAGGTGTCAAGGTCGGCTTCCAGTGAGGGGACAAGGGAAATCCAGGAGGAGTCAGGTTAGGACCCTCGCGGCGCCATTTAGAGGCTTTGGGTGATTCAGTGCCTATGGACATGTTGGCGGCACGGTCCGAGCCTAGGCGCTTGGCAAGGAGGGTCGAGTCACCAGATCGAGGTTGGCTCGTGGTTGGTGAAGGATTGTAGGTTTGGTATTGGACGCGTGAAGGATGAATTTGTGAGTGCTGGGCCTGCGGCTGTTGTGGTTGTTGTTGTTGTTGGTATTGGAACGATTGGTACGCAGAGTTGCGCGGGTATGGAGGGTTAGGGTTTGGCTGGAACGATTGGTATCCTTGAGGCGGCTGGCGCTGGTAGGATGTGTTGGGTTGTTGTCGTTGATGTGGATGGATGGGTTGCTGCTGCTGGAAGGACTGGTAAGACTGGGGCAGTCTTTGAGCGGCTTGCCAGTTGGAAGACAGCTTATTCGAGGGAGGTCGTTGATATGGTCGGTATGCCTGCTGAGCTTGAGAGCCGGAGGCGGAACGGCGATGTTGAGATGAGTGACTAGTGTTGATGGGCTGATGCATAGTGTTGAGAGGTTGGGGATATGGAGGATCAAAGTAGAAAGGAGAGACCTCGGAACGGCTCGGGTACATGGGTTGAGCGGTGAAGGCTTCATCCTCGTTCGGTGGAGGAGAAGGGTCAACGAGGCGCATCGAGGGAGAATCCTTTTCAAGTCCGACGTTAGGGATGACTTCGGGCTCGTTCAGTTGCTGCTGCTGCTGCTGCTGCTGTGGAGCTTGCATCATTCCCAGTGTCGGGCTGGGCTGTCCGGGAGGATTATATGCAAATGGACGCGTAGGCGGACCAGATCTCCTGTTGTAGTCACTCATCTGGCTCATCCGTCTGGGGTCTCGAGGCGGAATCCTAGGTTGTGGATGACGGGGAGGAGACTCGACAACGGGCGAAAGCGTAGCCTGTTGTTCCTGGGACAGGGCAGCTACGGCAGGCACAGGAGCGGGTTCTTCGGATGAGGTGGTGATGGTGGTGACGTTGCTGCTGCTCGAGTCTTCACGCGGCCGAGTCAAGTTCCGGGTCATGGAGCGGCGCGTAGTCATGTTCCGTCGGGGATGATTCTGAGACGAGAAGAAGGGAGAAGGATACTGGGGGCGAGGGCCAGCAGGCTTCTCCTTTGGTGGAACGCCCGCGGGACGAATCTCTGCCGCGGGAGCAAGGGATCGAGACCTAGCCAGGCCAGCAGACGACATATTATCATCCTTGGGCGGCGGCTTGGGGGGCACACCCTCCTGCGACTCTTTAGAGCCTTGTGAGCCTCGAGCAATGACAGACGCGCGTTTAGAATTACCAAGAACCCAGTTGCCATACTGGTCAGCGACGTAATACGTGCCCGCAGAGATGGGCGTCGTGGGCGGTGGCCGCCAGACCTGTGTCGAGTTGGTATTTGCCGAGGACGAGATCCGGTCCTCTTCAAATTCGGTCACGTTGCTCTCGCGGTTATTGTTGCTGCTCCTGCGGCCGGCGTTGCTGGATGTGGTGATGTGCAGCTTTGGTGGTGTCGGCTTGTTTCTAGATGGTGAACCTACACCTGCGGCTGAAGAGAGTGCTGGGGGTGCCATCATGTGAGAGACGTTCTCTTGGCTAGATGATCCGATGTTGTGGTGCTCGTGGTCGTCCCATTCTGGCTGGAGAAGGGGAGGGGATTTCTCCTTGTTGATCTTGAGAGGGAGGCTTGGTAGGACTGGCTTTGCTGGGAGCAGCTTGGATATCCTCCTCAGGGGTGATGAGTGGGCGGTGCGACTTGAGGGGGCGGGCGAGATGGCCAAACCAAGGGTGCTAGGTCTGAGACTCTTCCGATTATAAGCGGGTGGTGGTGGAGGAGGAACTGATGGGTCGAGGGTTGGGCGCATCTGATGGATCATCCAGGAGTCATGTCCACCACCGTTCCTTGGATCTTCTGGCTTGTATCCCCAAGTATCTCGCATAGGGAGGAATCCGGTCTTAGCCTTGGGATGATTCTTGCGACGGTAGTACCTCGCCAGCACAATGGCACCGGCGGCGACCCCGGCAGCAGCGAGGACACCGACCGAGATACCAGCAACTTGCTCACTAGAGAGCTTTCCCGAATCCTTATCATCTTCGCTCTTACCACCGGCACCACCTGCCGCCTCGGTGGACGTGGCCGCCGCCGTTTCTGTCGTTGATGTCGAGCTAGAGACGGATGACCTCCTGGTCGAAAAGGTAGTCGGGACGTCGGTCGAGGCACCCGAAGTAGTCGGCGGTTCGGTGACGAATACGGGATCCGTGACGAATTGCCAGTCATCATCGTCTGAAGAGGTTGTTACATCGCGATCCTTGCTCGCTGACCGTTTCGTGGATGTTCTCGTGATGGGCAGAGGAGGAGGAGATGATGTGTCGACCACGAGAGTCGTCGGTAGTGTTTGAGAAGAGGAAGTACCCGAGCTTCTTTGGTGTGGTACGTTGGACACAGTAGGTTCAGTTGTTTCAATGGGTTGAGTGACTGTCACTGATGGGAATGTAATGACTCCTCCTGAGGGAGCCAAAACGAGCGTCGCTGTAATTGTGCGTTGTGTAGGCTCGATAGCATCGGGCCTTCCATTGCACATATCGTACGCCATTTCTATTATCCGGTCTGTGTTTGCTGTAAGTCTTGGGATCTTTTTACATTCTTCATCCGTGTAAGACGTACCACTTGCTTCACTCTCTGAACAGTATCCAACTGATCGCTCAGCAGAGATACACTGCATTGCGCCCTCGCCTAGTGTAAAGCCCGTAGAGCCTATCCGAGAGCACATGCAGTTCATCGTCAGGTTGCTATCGCAGCCGGTAGAGGCATAGTTGACAGAGAGGAACGAGGCGAAACATTCCTCTGCGCAAGTGGGTATATATCGCCCGGCTTCGCTCGGTAGGCTAGCTGCCATGACGGCAGTCGTATAGAAGATTAACCATGACGACGGGAAGGAAAATGGCCTTCTGGCCATTCTACGAAGAAACATCTAAAAAAAAGAGTTATATTTGTCAGTTCTCTACCATGGTGTTTGGGTGGCGTCAAGCGTTTTAACACACCTAAAAGGAAGGGGATCCTATTAAGAGAGATGGCCAGCATCTCAACGGAGTGTATTCATGAGAAAAGCCGTAACAAGACCCGCTAGGGAAATATTAAAAAAAGACCAAGGAAAAATAAGAAAAGGAAAAAAAGGAGGTCTTGTGAGAGTTAACGACGGACACACAGCATGGAGTGAAAGGACAGAGAAAGGGAAGAATTGCGAAACACCATCGCCTGGGGGGTTAGGTTGGGGAAAACCATGGTAGACATATGAACCGAATCACACCTGGCCTACTCTCCCAACCGCCCGTTTCTACTACACCCCCCGCAAAGTTCCGCGACAAGGCTTTCCCAAGGGTAGGTCAGCGCTTGCTGGCCTACATGGCGTTATGTGTGAGTCCTGCAAGCCTCCCTCAGCTCGAGGGCCTACGACGGTCACAGAGCCGCCAGAGCGGGCCACGAGGGGGGGGGAATCCCGCATCGTACCGGGGGACTTCAGTCTCTCTGCGTCATGGTTGAGAAGAAAAGGTTGGAACTGGGAAGGGGGGGCGGGGGGCCTATTTTCGAGAGAACTTGGCCCTCTCTTGCTTGCTGCAGCCTGCAGCGCCAACACTACATTTGTCAGTCGACCGCCGTTGAACTGAGGAGAGGCCACCCCAGGCTGAGACCCACGACGTTCGCGGCGGCGGTTAGCGTTCGCACCATGAGTGGCTGAGGCTGACCCGTTTCCCTTAGGCGCCGCTTAAACGCGGGAAGGGGATCCACCACGGCGCCAGCCGCTGGTATCCAACCATCCAACCAGAAACTTCCCTGAAAGCATCACGTGATGAACCTCCGTCCAATGACGGCGGCGCTGTAACCCTCGAAATGCAGGTCTTCTCAACGTTGGCCAGCACCAACCTTTTTTTTTTCCTTTTCTGCAGATCCAGCGGAAAATGTGATGACCCTTGGCCTCCCAAGTTTCGGACTCAGTTGAAGGCGCCTGGCTGACTTGCTGTCTCCGGGTGCTTCGGTTTGGGCTTTCCACGTCTTTGTCTTGTCTCTCTGCGGATTCCTTCCGCAACTCTGACATAGAAGACAACTAACAACACAAGGGTGGCCGCTCCAACGGCCCGGCTGAAAAGAACCCAAGCTCTCTCCACTCGGCCCATTGCGAGATCTCTCTCTCTCGCGACACAAGATTAGATTATATCCAAGCAAATCAGGACCCCCCCGTTTTCTTCTGCTGGGGCCTTTGTTTCGGTGACGAGATAGAGAGATTTGCCCACCGCCGTCAAGAAAGCGGCCCGACCCACACAAATCTGGACAGCGAATGTGGTGGCCATATCCCCAAGCCCTTGTCTTGTGCTTCTGGTAGCCAGAGAACATGTCGATCGTGCTGATTTTCCATACCCTTGACATGGTGGCCTGGTTTTTTGGGCCCCCTTCTTGACGTGGACTCTGTCATATCATATGGGAGTTCGCCAAGATGCTCACTCTGCGGTTCCGCCCTTGTCACTTACAACAAGTCGTCGGACTGGGCAAAGACAGACAATGTTCAGCTGATGTTATACACCGTTTCGACCTCGGCAAAAACGTCCCATTTGCACGAATGTTATATGATTTATTCGCATTAAAGATCTAGATTTCTCTGCCATCTTGAAAGCTCACCAAACGTCACTGATATCCCTGACCCAGTGTTCATAACCTACTACACCGCTACAGAATCATCAAGCGAAACAGTCGCCGAGATGAAAGAAGGCGATGTTAATGCCGGTACCAAAGGGAGCAAAGATGGACAGTGGTTTGCAACCAACAAGCATCAATCAGCAACAGCCTCAGACGCCAACGCCGACAGAACACCAACAGAATAAAAAAAGGACATGTAGGACACGAGGGGGGTTCGCAGACCCATCCCCTTCCTCCCCCTTTCCCTTTCCCTTTCCCTTTCCCTTCCCTTCACCTCTTCTTCTCTTGTTAGCGAGGAGAGTCGGCGTAAATGTATGTGGTCCCGCGCTCAAATCCCAACCAACCAGATGCTATGCAACAACCGAAGCCGCCCAATAGTTGGTCACCTTACATGGCCATCTCAGCTTGCAACTTTCGCAACTCGGCCTCTTCGTCGTCTTCCTCCACAGCCTGCTTCTTGCTCGATTGAGCTACCGCATGTTAGTTTTGTTCCAGGACCAACGTCCGTCCACTCGGGGCGAGGCACTTACGCTCTGTGTTTACCGGCGTGGGCATCTTGTGTACTGCATCTGACACGGGCACATTGCCTGTCGTGAGCATTTGCTCGTCGAGCTGCTCCTGTTGTAGCTGCTCCAACTCCTCTTCCAGATCGACGTCGTCGACGTAGTCGCCGATGGTGGCGTTGGTCATGGCGGCGACAATTTCTTCGCTCATGGCATTGTGCTCCCGCAATTTCTCCCTGTATCAAGAAGTCAGAAAATGTCTCCTTCACAAACGGCAAAGTTTGGTAAGGGGGTTCAAGGACGCACATTGTCTCGTCCACCTTCTCTGGTGTAAGCTTTCCATGGATCTGTGCCATGGCCTGGCTGGCCTTCTCCATCGCCACCAGGGTCTCCCGGTTGATGTTGGCCGACTCGATCGCGTTGATTTGCTGCTCCAGTGTCCCTATCTGCGAGACGGTCTGGTCGAGCGAGTGCTCATGTGTCTTCTTACGCCGCAAGGCCGCCTTGGCCGCTGTCATCTCCCATCAGCATCTCTGCCCCGCATTGCCCCGTTGCTCTAGGGAAGGCCGCATACCATTCTTGTTTGTGTTGACGTTCTTGCGAGCGATACCGTCCTGCTCGTCAATCTGTGTCTGGAGATGCCTCTCGCGCTTCTGCAGCATCTCCAGCTGCGCGCGCAGACCGAGGATCGCATTCTTGGGTGTGTCCTTGCGCTTCTGCGCAGCGCCACCGCCGAACCAGCCCCACATGTTTCTGGTAGTTGGTTTTGTGTCGGGTTGTTGTTGATGAAGAAAGAGAAGGAGGGAGGATGAGGAGCAAGAGTCCTATTTCCTCTCGAAGAACAGGCGTCGACTTGTATCGTCGATCGGGGAAATGGCGTAACCAACGGGGAGGGCCTCGACTCGGACTGGGATAGTGGGGTTGGGCCGAAAGTGCTCTTTAAGGTGGTGGTGCAGTTTGCCAGAGAAAAGAGAGGCAGACGTATACGGGACTCGGGATGACCGAAAGGGTTCAAGACCGCCGCCTCGTTTTGGTCTTGGTCGTCGTCAGCGTCTTCGTTATGCCTGGTGTTTTGGTTGGTGGTTTACAAGGTTAAGTCGAGGCAGCCTGCGAGGACTCTTATCGTTGCCTGTGCCAGTTCGCGGGAGGATGACGGCACTCTTTTGCCTTTGTCCGAGATTTTCCCGATCATGTGACGCAATATTTCACATGGCCAACCCGAGATGAAGGGTATGATTCGCCCACTCCCTTAGTTACAAGCTAGACTGACAGGACCATCATTTCATTGGGGGGGGTCTAGCGGATGATTGAAGATAGTCGAGATTGTTCTCTTCAGTTATTTCGTATCTATCCGTACATTGCTGGAAAATCTATATGCATGCCTCACTGTTCTTTTCCATAAACTTTGAGTTAATCTATATAGCCCTCCCCCAGGATGTATGCGAATATGTCAGCATCTCGCGCTTTTCACGAAACCACATGCTTAGGTCACGCGAGCCACCACTCCGAGTCAGAGGTGAAGCTATTCCGACTCAGCTACCCCATCAGCCAATCACCAAACGATCTCATATTTCCAAGTCAGGATGGCATTTCACGGCCGAATAAGGTACCTCTCTTCTACTGATATGAGATTATATTTACATTATGGATAATCATTCCTTTTTTGGCCGATCATATATGTTTTGCGAGCTTGTGTTACCATCCTCGTTCGCTCTTACACCCACTTCTCGGTCGAGAAAGACGGAGCCTAGAGGCTGGCTGATTAGGGAGACTCAAAGCACAATGTTTTAACGAGTGAGGGCAAATTTTCTGTTCTTGAAGGCTAAGTGAAACTCACAACACTTTAACTTCCCTCGTTGTGCTGGCAGCCCCTATACCTTCAACTCACTCTCACACTTTCTACCGTAGACCTCAAAAGTCATACAGAATATCTTGCAATGATCTTGGAGCTGCCTTCAAATTAAATTTCTCTCTGATTCCCCTCCCTCTAGTGAGCATACCCCTGACATTCAACTTGTCGTTGCCTTGTTCCATTACGCAGTCGCGTTTCTCTTCTGTTAGGCATCTATCAAGATCCCTGGACAGTACCAAATTGCGATTCGGCATTTCTTATCCAATATTGCGCACTATATGGTGGATGGTGATCTTGTCGCATGAGTAGAGATGGTGGAACAGACCGTTCCGCTGGATCAAGGGATCAGGCACCAACCTCCGCAACCCTGATTACCTTTAAGGGAGGATAATAGGCTTCCTACATCGTCAGCATCATGAGAATGATCGAAGTATTAGGGCGGAACTAAGAAAGGGGAACAATATTGGCTTGCGCATAGTTGGGGGCAGATGCCTGGATGGTCAACTCATCAGGCAACACAAACAAGCCATCACTCGAGGAATGCAGCACAAAGTGGACTCGAGAGTATTCAAGGACGAGGCCAAGACGGCCCTTTTCAATGTACAAATTATGTTCTGTTGTCTATTTGCAAATCTGCTCCAGACTCCGCCAACCCGCATCCACCCACCAGGACTCGCCATCCATATCTCTATCTACACTCGTGTTGCTTCTTCTTCTTCTTCTGGTGCGTCTCAAACCCAATTCAATCCATCACAACCCAATCTTGACAATAGACAACCAGTATTCAAATATTACAGAAAAAGCATCTGGTTCGCTTTTTTTGGCCCAGCCCACCTCCTGAAAATTTCCCATAGCGCCAGCATGACCGTATTAAAGACGCGACGGGTCGGGTCGGGTCGAAATGAAATGGAATAAGTTGAGTTGCCTGGAGAACGCCAAGATGGTTGTTGCGCTCGCCATGCTCGGCTCGATATTCTGTATCGAAGCCGCTGAAAGTTGGAAACGTTAACACACGTAACGTCATGGGTCCACGTATAGAGTTGCAGGTCCAAGGACCAGCCTTCCCTTCTGAATGAAGGTGCTGAGGCGTAGGAGATCAACTCGAGCCTAAGCCATCGGTTCGAGCATTTTACTTGTTGCCCTTTTCCTGCGTGTCGTAGTGCCACACAATGTAATTGGGGAGGCCAATGACATCGTATCCAGCACGCTTAGCCATCTTGGCAAAGCCTTCGGTCTCAGCCTGGTTTTCAAAGGCATAGCATGGGAAGTTAATGCCTGTCGCACATGTCAGTCTCTGCCCCTGGTTCAGCCAGCTCTCAGTGATAACGAACCAGATCGATGGACGTCAGCCTTGACAAGGATATTGACGCCACCAATGCCATCAAGTTCAAGTTCGACGTCTTTATTGTCACGCCAATTGCCCATCTTGGCCATGTATTGGCGTCCAGTGTCAAACTCCTTGTAGCCTGTATGTATGCTGTTAGAATAATTCCGGCCAGCGCATTGGTATTACTGACCCTCAACGATGACGGTATCTTTGGGCAAGCTATCGGCGAGTTTGCGACCCTTGTCCGATTCGATCCAAGAGTTGTAGTCGACTGTCCATAGATGTAAGTATGAGGAAAGTCATTGACTGGTCGCATATCACTTACATCGACCCTCAATATCAACACCCTTCTCGAAACGGTGGAACCAGATATCTAGGACAGTTAGCCTCGCCTCTTCCCAGAAAAGGCTTAAACGTACTGGGAACGAGGACATCCTTGTCGTGTGCAATAAAGTCCTCGATGATCCTCCTTGGGGCCTGCTCAATATCGACATCGCGCCAATACACCCAGGAGTGCTCGGGCTTCAAGGCGGTGGCTAGGAGATAGTTCCTGGCCTTGGCCATGGCTTTGCGCCGAGGAGCCTGGACTTCGAACGCATGTCTCTGGTCTGCATTCTGGCTCAGGTGGAAATGAAAGTTCTTCTCGACGACCGTAATGCTGTTGAACGGGACCTCGTCTTTCCGCTTTTGTAGGTGGTCCAGTTCAGACGCCAGGACGGCCAGTGTATCATCTTTCGAGTCGGAGATCAGGAAGGCGAGGTCGATCAGGCGGTGGGGGTAGGTAAGCTCGGCAACAAGCTTGAAGTAGTTGGCGAGGAAGGGTGCAGCATCCTTCAAGGGTGTCAAGATGAGTATCCGCTCGTTCCTGATGAGGGCCTGATGGCTCGATGTTATGGGGTTCAGGTCGATGTGCTGGATCGTGGGAGATTCGACCTTGAGCGGCTTATGGTGGTTGAAGATGACGGGTGTCTGCATGTGAGCATTCCACACGGCATGTTCGTTCGGCGTCATCTCCATGGGGGACTTATTCGGACCCCAGCAGCGAACACTGGAGCACGGTCAGCTAAGGATATCTTGGACAAGTCGAGTCGTGCCGAGTCTTGGCCATACTCTTGCGGTCCCGGGGGTGTTCCTCGAATACTGCGGTATAGTAGTACTATGATGCCAGTTACACCGATAAGGAGCAACAGGCGCGACCGTGTCAGGTTGGAACGCAGTACTCTGCTCGGGGGCATCTGAGCCTTTGCGGCTTTCCAGTTGAGCCCGCCGTGTGGGAGAAGCATGGCGAGTGCTTCGGGTGGACCGTCGTCACCACCCAATCGTCGAGGTTAGGTGATCCGTCGTCGTGTGTATGATCCAAGAGCTCCTGTCGCAGCGACAGTCGTCGGCACGATGGTTGTCGTAAGCCACGTGGCTCTGCTGTCCCCCTTGGTGGTGGCCGATGTCGCAACAGTCGTCGCGATCGCCGTTGTCCAGAGGAAAAGTTCGTCTCGTCCCTAGTCTTTTCCTCCGGGGACAGATATGACGCTGAAATTGTCTACGGACAGGGGTTTGTTGGCGGCTTTGGGGGAGTCTGAGGTCGTCGCGAAAGGGGTCTAGCGTGTCTAAGACGGCGCTCAATATCAATCAACAATATTCTGTTCGCGTTGATCAAGGTTCAGCAGCAAGACTAGAAACGAGTGTGTGGCGGCTCCAGTGCCAATTGGTGAGGACGGCCAGGTCGTGAGATGGCAGAGCGACGAGAGAGGACGGGACCTACGATGGAGCCGGCCAGAAAATACTACATTGTCAACATTGCGACAGCTCAGCACTTTCCCTAAGGTCCCAGCATTGGTACAAAAAAAGCCTAGAATCTCGTTGGCTTAGCAAAGCTGGAGCCCAGTGCGTAAGTGCAGGGTCCCTGTCCCCCTCCCCGAAACGATTCAGGGCCGCCTCCCCCCACTATTCTCGTGCTCTCCAGGCGCTCCACAGGGCCCGCCTCCCGGCGTCCTTCAGCGGCTTCAGCGGCAGACAGCCCCTATAATGGAATCCGAGTGCCGTCCGGGATGAGTGGGTCATTTCAACATCCATCATGGATCCCTCGTTTTATCTTGGCTTACCCTGGATTCGTGATCAAATTCCCTGATTTTTGGTTTCATGATTAGACAGTTATCTTTGTGTTCTCTAATTCGTTCATTGAAATGATTGTTTAGGCAGGTAGCGCAGTCTCGGTGGTTCGAAATGGTCAAGCTTTGTCATGTCATCATGGTTAATGATCAAATGGCTACACATAACACACCCGTTCCGATGCCATGTCGTGAAACGGATCACGAGAATCATCATCAAGACTATCACGAGTAGGAGAATATTGACCCAACTCAGCGTAACATGTCACCACTGTAAGGCCAGCGACAAACAGGTGCAGTTACGAGCTAGACACTCTTCGCTGTTCATACCATCCCGATGCGTCATCCCATAGGTCGTGAATACGAGCCCAGAAATCCGTTCAACGAAGAGACCAGGAATCAGCATGAACCGAAGCACATCATGACCCCAATCTAGCGGAACTAGCATGCTTTTCCCCTGGCCGGCTAATCCACTGATCGTAAAAGATCTCCAACCAAAACGCTGATGCCGACACCACCCCATACAGCTGAAAGAAATAGCAACCAATATTCTTAAATCGACTCCAGTTCTGGTGGGAAAAGTCTGCCAGATCCCGGCGCATTTTACTGTATTAGAAAGAAGGGCACTGCAAATAGAACAGCTGACTGATAAGCTGAGAAATAAATAGACCAGGGAAGTGTCCTTGCCCAGCATTTGGCATTAAAGTGATCGGCCGAGAATTCCTTCAAGCAACTCCGCTGACGTCGTCTTGTGTTCCAGATCGGCCTCGAGGATTGGACCAATGACATCGACAGGGCGCAATTGTTACTGATCGCTGACTGGAGCAATGTCTCAACCACCACCATCAGCGTGAATGTCTCCTATTCATCAAGATCTCCAGGATCAAGATACTTGGCCAAATTGCTTGCAAGAAGGGTCGCATTTTTCAGATACCAGCGCGAAGACAGCCTGGATTTTTTTACGAACAGTAATCTCACATGCACGCTGCGCTTTTGCGACATCATCTTACCTTGCTCATCCGCGGATTCACGATAACACCAAGGACGACTCAAGTTAGGACAGCACTCACAGCATCGCGAACAATGGCCGCAACAAGGCGCTCTGCACGCATCAGTGCACAATCTACGCCCAAGCTAGAACCTCCCACCCAGGCAGCGCCCAAAACCAATGGCCGGAAACGCAAGGCACCTCCAGCCAAAGACAGAGCCGAAGCGCCCTCGACACCACCAAGGAAGCGCGCGCAAGGCAACCCGACAACTCCGGCAGCAGCCCTGCCGCCTCTGACACCGACACCTTCTGCAGCAGGACTTTTCGCCGAGACTGGAAGTTCTACCATGAAGCCTCGCAGCGCGACCGTCACGCGGCTTGCGAACCCCAAGCTGACAAATGCGCCGTTGCTGTCACCAGAGACGTCGCGGCTTGTCGCATCGCGGGATATAGAAACCGTGTCGCCAACCAAGGCGCCGCAGATCAGGACGACGACCGAGAACTTGCTTCAAGAGGCATGCGACTACCTCATCAAGGTCGACGGGCGCATGAAACCGTTGATCGATAACCACCACTGTCGAGTCTTTTCACCAGAGGGGTTGGCAGAGGAGATCGATCCGTTCGAGAGCCTCTCGAGTGGAATCATCAGCCAGCAAGTATCAGGAGCAGCGGCCAAGTCAATCAAGACCAAATTCATTGCCCTGTTCGAGGAACAGCCAGAGTCACGATTCCCGCACCCATCTCAGGTTGCCGCCAAGTCGATCGAGGAGCTTCGCACAGCAGGTCTTTCGCAGCGCAAAGCTGAGTATATTAAAGGCCTTGCCGAGAAGTTCGCCAATGGGGAGCTAAGTGCCCGGATGCTTCATGATGCCTCCGACGAGGAGGTTATGGAGAAGCTGATCGCCGTACGTGGTCTCGGCAAATGGTCCGTCGAGATGTTCGCTTGCTTTGGGCTCAAGAGGATGGACGTCTTCTCGCTTGGTGATCTGGGGGTTCAGAGAGGCATGGCCGCCTTTGTCGGTCGTGACGTTGCCAAACTCAAGTCCAAGGGTGGCAAGTGGAAGTACATGTCTGAGCAGGACATGATCGAACTGTCCGACAAGTTCGCGCCGTATCGGAGTCTCTTCATGTGGTACATGTGGCGAGTCGAGGAGACAGACATCAGCACGATGGAATAGCTTCTCCTTGCCCCTGGTTGCTGGGTCAGCTTTTGTTGTTGCATGTATGCTGTTTACTGCGTAGACAAATGATCTCCTGAATGATGCGTCTTGACGGATCCGTTCCGATGCCCATCTTTTGGTAGCGTCGAGTGGTGATGTAATGTCACAGAACTCATCAATAGTGTATGAATGATTGGCGCAAACCGACTATCGAATCCATAGGCGCCTGATGATCTTCAGGAGTCATTCTCTCAACCTCGTCGACTCATCCAAGCTGGAAGCGCAGAATATGCAATCAATGGTAATTATTTTGGGACAGGGTCGTGATTGAAGGACCTGCTCGACTCGTCATCGACGATCTGCTCTGGGATGAGCCCGCTTTCATGGTATCGCTTCCAAACGGCGTTGAAATAGGTTGCGCCACAGGACGACCAAGAGGCGCCTTTGCCGAGCACCCAAGAGCCTGTGCTAGACCAACCCGCAGGAAAGAACATGGATATATCAGATCAGGTGCATGGATACGTGGTCAAGCTTCAGCTGGTTTGCTCCGACAAGAGGTCTTGGCAGCTCGACGACTAAAGCTGTCTTGTGCAGTGAAAACCTGCATCCCGTCGCCAGCTCGCTGCAAACCTGGCATGGTGGAATCTGGAAGCGGGAAGTGGGAGGTTGCTTGGCGAGGGACGACAGGCCATGAGCGGCCTCAGACGGCTGCACGCCAGGCCGCGGCAACTCGATGGATTGGATCAACTGTGGAGTTGGAACAACTTAACCTACGCGTCAGGGGGCGGCGGGACGGAATGGAGGAGGCTTGCGCCGCAGGCTTGTGATGGCGGACGATCCAACCAAGTAATGGGGACAAGCCCCAAGCTCATACACATACCGGCGGCGAGCAAGACGATGACATTCAAACCGTCAAGTGTCCGGCGAATTGACTTTTTAGCCCTTGCGGGCGGGATGTGAGACTTGAAACTCTTTCTCATGCTTGTGTGAGAAAATGGCCGAGGGCACATACACCCGCCTCCCTGTGTTGTGTTGTGTTGCTTTGATGATGGATTCCTTTCTCTAGTTGCTGTGCTGGTTGAAATCATGATTCTCCCGGCTAATTCTCCAAAGATGCTCTAGAGGGAGAAGATGAATGATAAGCTTTGTGGCCCTTGCAGCCGGGGAGAGAAGGCCAGGGGCGAATTTGATCCAGGGGTGGTGCGAAAAGGGGGTACTTGTAGCAGCATCTCTATCCGCGGCATATTCCCCAGTTTGGTAAATGATGGTTATCCACTGCAAGACAGAATTTTTGGTCTTGGTCTTGGTCTTGTTCTTGGCCTTGCGGCACGGCTGCGCTAGAACTCCGAGATCCCTTGTGTGATCGAAGCATCAGCCAAGACTCACATTTGGAAGCACATGATGAGCGAGGAGAGATATGTAACCCCGGTCAGGATGTCACCGGCTTTCTTTACTTCCCGAGGAGCGTAGGGAATAGATACCGATAAAGTATCAGGGGAAATAAGGATTCGGTTCCCAGATGAAAAGGCAAGGGATAAAAAAAAGGAGGACATTGGTTTCTTTTTTGGTCTGCGGGAGTCAATAAAGAGGAGAACGACAACGATACCCGCTCGGAGGTCCCGGAGGCCCCGGAGGCAGGAGGTCGGTCTGTCGAGTGTGTTGCTTCGTATCGAACTTGTCTCCATCAAAAGGTCAATGGTGTCCATGCATGTGTGTGAATCCCATGCCTGGCACGTCCAACTCTCGGTGTACCACAGAGCAAGTCCTTGAAGGCCTGGACTCAAGTTGCCATTGAACAACACTATCGTTTGTGTTAGCATCTTGGCCATTTCTTGGACACAAGTGCTTTTGAACGGCAAATCTTGCACTAGCAGGCCGTACAGCCGTGGCCGAGATGCAAAGACAAGACTGAGCGAGATTTAGCCTTTGTGTCATGACGTTTTGGTGCCAGAGGTGATGTGAAACGAGGTCTGTTCAGGATCGGTCACGGCTGCATGGCAATGCTTGCCGACGCGTGGACCGTCGCGGCGCGGATATGGACGAAACAAGACGGATGGAAGCAAATTGGTCCTGGCCAGGGGCATCGTTGAAAGAGTGGTGCATTAATCGCCTCAGTCACCAGGTGTTAGTGTGTACTTTTGGTGGCCTCCCTTCCTAGGTGAAAATGAGTGATGACGTTGCCAGTTCGTAAGTGTCCCACTAACACTTCTGTGGATAACCTCCGGGGGACAACCTCCCGCCATCCTTGCTAGCCTGAACAGAAAGCGGACCTCCCCAGCAGCATCAACAGCTGAAATGGGGAGCAAATCTCGCCTGAGTGGGAGGACACGATGGAGATCGGAGTCGAGGAGAGGAGAGCTGGGCTTGAGTTTGTGCCTGATCTGGGAGATGCCGGGCCGGGACCATACGATATCGAGCTTGAAGTTGATGAGAGAATTCGCAACTGTAGGTGAAAGTCGATGGGAAACAATTATCTCCCCTGCGAGATCAGGTTGCTCAAGGCCAGCCACATTCCGCTAGAGGGAGAGATAGCTACCACACCAGCAGGACAGCGGGCGTGGCTGCAACGGCTGCAGAGACCTACCTACCTAATTAACCCCACTCATGATAGGTAGGTTGTCAAAAGGTCAAGCAGGTTATTGATATGCATTGGCAGATGCGATGTTGATTGTTTTTGTTGTAATAACGTTGCTGTTGGCCGAGCAGAGTTGCAACCGCGTCGTCACCCGTCCATTCATTGCTGCATTAAGCGTCGCTTGCTTGTGGTGCGTGGCCCGCCTGTGCCCAGTACCAGACAGCAAGGTTTGAGAAGCGCTCCCCTCTAAGCAAAACTCAATGGGATCGATGGATGGATGAGAATCTATTTGGTGGTGAGGTGAGTGAATGAGTGACTCGAGCAGCCATGACAATGGGGCCGTGGGTGGCTTGTCTTTGATCCATTTAGCGGAAATGAGTGGATGGCAGGCATGGAGCAGGAGCAGTGTCCCCGAAGAACAAGCCGCATTTCTCGCACCTGCTTTGCCTCCGACACACCCGTTCGCACGCTGGCCGCTGGCCGCTGGCCTCCTTCTGTAATGGATCCATCGTCCAATGGACCCGTCCATCGCCCTGGATGGACCGCCCTGAACAGGCACTGGCTCCTTTTTTGGCGTGTCTGAGTGCCCCTGGACCCAATGGACCCAAACTGGCCTGTTGGTGCCCTGCTTTGACATTTCAGTGGGTGGATGGGATGGGGCCACCCCTGCTATCCCGGCCTATCCCTCCCCATTTCTTCCATGCAGGCGACGCCAGGTTCCCACCGTGTGGGAAGCTCGCTCTCATCTTGCAGTGGTCGTCCATCTCTCATCTCGTCCAATCTCTCTTCTCCTCCTCCTTCTTTCTCCTGTTCTGTTGTCGACCTCTTCCTTCCCTCTCTCTTGACTTGTCGTCGTCTCGTCTCGTCCACTTTTTCTCTTCACGCCGCTCGTTTTCGTCAGGCCTTCTTCTGCGACTTCCCGTCCAAGATTCGTCCGACTTTATCTAACTACACTAATTCTGAGGAGGAATTCTTTTACTGCTCCGTCATCCCAGTCGTTCACCGAGAAACCACAATCAAGAATACTAAAGGAAACACCTACAACAAGAAAGAAAAATCAAGGAAATACAGGATCTAGTCCCGTTACAAATTAGGTACGTACAAGCAAAGCAATCGCTTGGCCGACTGCACGCCGAGGCGCGTAGTATGCGTATGCGTTTTATCAGTGCTTTGACACCTAGGGCGTCTCGTCTCGCCTTTGGATTTCCTTCCCCTTCGCCTGCCCCAAACAAAACCTCATCTTTCTTCCTCCCACACCTCGTCGTCACTGTCCTTCGCTTGGCCATTTCTTCCTTCCGCATTGGCTTGCTCGCGTCTTGCCTCCCTCTCCCATCTTTCACTTCCTCTACTCACACGTCTTGCGCATAGGTTGGTTGCCCTCGAATCTCCTCATATTCTCACTCCCCAAAAGGGGGACATCGCCACCCTCCCGAAACACACTCGAGATATTCGCCGTGTCTGCCATCACGATCATCTTTCACACTCGATCTACCTCGAGACCACCGCGGATGATTTAGACGTTACGGACTCGACCCACGATCTATTCACCTTGACGCTATACCCTCACTATCAGCACTTGCGATCATTGTCGAACTGGGATACTAATTTTGTGCTTCCATAGGCCATTATGCATTCCATTAAGCTCCTCTCCGCCCTTGCGGCTCTTGGTGTCACCGCCGTCTCTGGTATGCCCTCTCTCTGAACTCGCAGTCGGCGCGTATACTAATATTGCCCTACAACAGGCGCCACCACCTGCACCAAGGATGTCAAGGTCACCGAGCCTACTCCCGCGATCGACTGCAAGGTCATCGATGCCAACCTTATCATCGACAAGTCCGTTGCTGGCGAGGTCGTTATCACCGGCCCCGAGGAGATTACAGGCGACTTGATTGCCAACGGTGCCTCCAAGATCATCTCCCTGTCCAGCAGCTCCATTACCACCATCGGCGGCAAGCTTGAGCTTGATACCCTAGAGGCTCTCCAGACTCTTCAGATGGACTCTCTTACCGACGTCGGCGAGCTCAGCTTCATCACTCTCCCCCGTCTCGGCACGCTGGTCTTCGGTACCAAGGGTGTTACTAAGATTAGCTCCATCCGAATCAGCGACACCTACCTCAGCGATCTGAGCGGTCTCAGTGTCGCCTCCGTCGATAGCTTCCAGATCGACAACAACAGGAAGATCACCGCCTTCAACTCGGACCTCGTCAATGTTACCAAGCAGCTCCTTATCTTTGACAACGGCAACAACATGGACATTACCATGAACAAGCTCGAGGTCGCTGCCGAGGTCCAGATCTCCAACGCCAAGAACTTCGAGGTTCCCGCTCTCGAGCGCGTCACCAAGAGTCTCAAGTTCACCAGCAACCCTGAGCTGAAGTCTCTGGCCTTCCCCAACCTCACCAAGGTTTCCGAGACCATCTCTTTTGTCGACATGAACAAGCTCACCAACATCTCCTTCCCCGTCCTCGAGACCATTGGTGGAGGTCTTGCCATTGAGAACAACACCAAGCTCCTGGCCATTGATGACTTCCCCAAGCTGAAGACTGTTTATGGCGGTATCAGCCTCCGTGGTAACTTTGAGAAGTAAGATGATGTTCCAGACTTTATTGTTTTGTATTTTACTGACATGGAATCCCTAGGGTCGAGCTCCCCAAGCTTGATACCGTCAGCGGCACCGTCGTCGTCACCTCTACCACCGATATCAAGGAATTCTGCCAGTTCTTCCAGGACCTCAAGGATGATGGCAAGATCGAGGGCAAGGAGAACTGCACCTGGAACAACCCTGAGGCTAACGAGGGCGGCAACGGTGGCGAGAGCGACACCAAGTCCGGCTCCAGCTCCGATAGCTCCGATGATGAGGAGGATGCTGCTGGCATCCTCAACGTTAACATGGCCTCTCTGGCCGTTGTTGGTCTTTTCGCTGTTGCTCAGCTGCTGTAAGGAGGAGATAGACGAGGCAAAATGGTTCGGTTTTTGGCGTCGTCCCCTGTTCTCATGTTCTTGTTTTTTCTCCAACATATTGTGTTTTGTCATCCTTCGTGAGGCACAAGATGTCTTTCGCGGGGGCAGCAAGTGCGTGCAAAGGATAACCCGTTAGAGCTTAATAATCGATTGTACTTGGACTGAACCTCCTCAATTCGTGTTTGTGCCAATTTTCGCTTGACTGGGACTAACTCAGCCATGCTACTATGTGGTTTCTTGACCTTTGCTTATATGTACACTATGCGTGGGGGTCCCCCCCTGGACTGGGCTCTGAACCAACCTGAAGCAAGCATGGCCTGGGCGTTTGGAAGTTCTTTATGAGTTGTAAAGACGTTCTCAATCTCGGCTTTGAGCACTACGTACATCTGCATACTTGACTATGTAAGTAGGTCGTTCGATTACCTAGGTGATTGGCAATTCAGTATCTGAACCCAGTCTGAACCCAGTATCCATCCTCTTACATTATTATTGATTCATTTATTTCAAGACGGAAAAAGCTTTTGGGTATCATATTGTCCATCCCACTGTGAAAACAAATCCAAAGCGCAACTCTATCCTAACGCCCATTCAACTAACAAGGTCAAGTTCCATGCGCCCTCTAACCCCTATCTAATCGTACAAACCCTTCTCGAACTTCTCGGTGCTGAAAAATTTGGGGACAATAGCATTGCCGTTAAATACGCGTCCATCCAATTCGTTCACAGCCTGTAATATGTTAGCTGACCGCAGGTGATTTTGAAGAATTGTCGAATTACCCTTAGCGCAGAAACCTGGTTAGTAAACTTGATGAACACCTTCCTGCTGTTCTGGTCGATGTATAGCCTCTCAACACGCCCATACTGTGTGCTATGTTAGCTTTAATGTCATATTGACACCGGTGATAATGTTCGGTACCTTTTCTCCGCATTCTTCTCCAATCTCTTGTCCCAGGCCTTCATCAATTTCTTCTTCGAGATTGGGCATATTCTCGAGCATGTTGTGTAACACAATCACATCGCTCATGATGCCAAATTTGCCTGTGTCCTCCACCTTGCGCTTGCCGCCAATGATCTTGCCCTTGCCACTAGGTTCCGCCCAACCACCACCATCGGCGTCGGCTTTCTTTCGCCTCTTCTCGACTTGAACACGGAGGGGATTGATGATACCCGATTCATCGGCGCCAAGGCCGGTGCCCTTTGTCCAACCATACTTGCTCATCAGGCGGTGGGCAAAGCCCGCTTGTCCTGGTCGGCTTGATCGAGGCAGAGAGTCGCGTTCGAGATCATCAGTCGTAGAGCCGCCGCCGAGGGCTGGAGGTGGAGAGTATGCGTCGTCTTCATCTTCATCCTTGGGCACCTCAGGCTGCGTGTATCGTACGGGAGCGCGAGATATGGTAGCCGAGTTGGAGGTTGTAGGAGGAGCTGGTTGGGAAGTCTGTCCTTGGGACATGACCAACCGACGCGCAAAGGCGTCATCTCCTGTCGCATCGTCTGGCGGAGGGGCTGGGGGAGATCGCGGGCTGGGGGAGATCGCGGGGGAGGAGGAACAGCGGCGTATGAGGCAGGCGGTGCGAATTGAGCTGCAGTTGGGTTAGGTATGGGCATAGGTCTGCTGTCTTGGTCGAACTTACTAGACGTAACATGTCTCGCATCCTCTTCATCATCTGAAAGGTCGCTCTCGTCGCGCTTCCTCCGATGCCTGTAGAGTAGGGCTTTCCATTCTCTGACCTCCATCACCTTTTCGTCGCTGTGCAAGTATTCTTCCACATTTGTCGGTCGCGTAGGGTCGTAAATGTCATCCCAATTAGTTTCGACCTCAGTCTGCTGTTGTCTCTTCTTCTTCTTTTTGCGCCCTCCGCGCTGGCGCTTCTCGCCTGTTCCATACAACCACTCATCTTCCTCTGTCGCTGCCCAGTCTGCAAGAGTGCTTTTTGGTTGCGCAGGAGCTGGAGGGGCGGCAGGGGCTGTCGGTTTAGGGGCTGCAGGTTTGGGGAACGCGGTCTTTGGCTTCGCTTGCTTCGCTTGTGGCCGACGAATGGGCTGGAAGCGTAGGGCTGGATCGATGGCTTTTTTAACAGTATTTTCGGAAGAATTTTTATCTGATTGGTTGTAAAGAACGGGCGCCGATGAGATGGTAGTTGAGGCGGAAGATGCATCTTGGGGATCGAGGAGGTTTTCGTAAAGCGACAGCCCTCCACGAGGTGGCGGCGGCGGAGGAGGAGCTGCCATGATATTGAGGCTGGAGGCGATGTGTCTCTTTAGAAGACAGTGGATATCTTGTGCTGAAAGGGAACCTTTCGCCCCAAGGTCTCTCGCAACGTACAAGTTTACCAGGATGTCGCACTTACACTGTAGGTAGTTGGTGAGAATGAAGGAAGTTGGCCGGGTAGCTCTTCATTGTCGCGCACTTGCGCGTGCCTGGTTAACCTAAGCTGTGGCTGACAAGACTAATGCGCCACATAAGGCGGAAGCTTACCACAAGCTGAACCTGCAGCCAGGGACAGGCAGGAACAAACATGGGGCTTGGAGGCTGCAACTGCCCCTCCATCCCGCCTATGAATTGGACCCCGCCAACCTGACTTCACGAAACATTAGGTGCCTGTAGCTTCCACTGCGCAGACGGTGACTGACCGGCCTGAGGTTCTTTGTTGTTTACGCCCGATTTCAGCCTTCAAGGTTGATATTTTTACCCTTCATCCCACTTCCTTCTTCATACTCTATACGCGTCGGCCTTCTTCATCACAAGTAGCCATCGCAATCAATTCACCATCAGCACAAAATTTCTCTGCTGCCCAGTCCTAGCGCCAGCTGTGGGAGCGCCTAGACTGCCGCCTCTGAGAAAATCGTCACCGTTCCTATCACCGCTTGCCCCCCACTATTCCGACCTTCCTCCTCCATCTCGCGATCGAACAAACACATTCAGCTTGCCCACCGCCCACCATGGCTGATCTCGCAAGCCGTATTACGAACCCCAACGAAGCGGCCACAGATGCGCCTGCCGAGGCCGCCCCTGCTGCTGCTGAGACTGCTGCCGAGACTGCTGCCGCCCCCGAGGATGGCCAGACCGATGGCACCGTCGAGCAACTCGGTGGCTCTGGTCTCCAGGAGCCTGAATGGGACGTCGAGGTCTCCCTGAGCGAGCTTCAGGACAATGAGGCTACGCCTTTCCACTCCGCCACCACTTGGCAGGATCTCGGACTGTTCGTCGTTACAATCTCCGTCATGTAACCACCGCTAACACCTTCGTTCCCAGCCCCGAGGACATTCTCAAGGGTCTCCTCTCCTTGAACTTCCTGAAGCCTTCCAAGGTTCAGGGCAAGTCCCTACCTCTGATGCTCAGCAACCCCCCACGAAACATGCTGGCGCAGTCCCAGTCCGGTACCGGCAAGACGGCTGCTTTCGTCACTGCGATATTGTCGCGCGTCGACTTCAGCAGGCCTGAGCAGCCCCAGGCCCTTGCTCTTGCGCCCAGTCGTGAGCTCGCCCGTCAGATCGAGGGTGTCATCAATGCGATCGGTCGTTTCATCGCAAACCTCAAGGTTGCTGCTGCCATTCCCGGAGTCCTACCCCGTGGCGAACCAGTCCGAGCTAGTGTCATCGTTGGAACCCCGGGTACAGTCATGGACATCATCCGGCGCAGACAGCTGGATGTTTCTCAGCTTCAGGTCCTTGTGCTGGATGAGGCCGACAACATGTTGGATCAGCAGGGACTTGGCGATCAGTGCTTGAGAGTCAAGAAGTAAGTTTTGTCTCAATAGGCGACTCCCTACACGAGTACTGACGAGATGTGTAGCATGCTGCCCAAGAACATCCAGGTTCTCCTGTTTTCCGCCACATTCCCTGAGAATGTCATGAAATATGCTGGCAAGTTTGCGCCTAACGCTCACAGCCTCAAGCTGCAGCGTAGCGAGCTCACTGTCAAGGGCATCTCTCAGATGTTCATTGACTGCCCCGATAATGACATCAAATACGATATTCTCTGCAAGCTTTACGGCCTGATGACCATCGGCCAGTCCGTCATTTTCGTCAAGGTGAGCAGCAAGTTTACAGTCACTTTCCACGATCGTTAACACAGCCATAGACTCGAGAGAGCGCCAACGAGATTCAGCGACGTATGGTTGCGGATGGTCACAAGGTCTCTGCCCTTCACGCCGCTTTCGATGGCTCTGAGCGAGACGACCTTCTGGCCAAGTTCCGCCAGGGAGAGAACAAGGTTCTCATTACCACCAACGTGTTGGCCCGTGGTATCGATGTTTCTAGTGTCTCCATGGTCATCAACTACGATATCCCCATGAAGGGACGAGGCGATAGCGAGCCCGATGCCGAGACCTACCTGCACCGTATTGGCCGAACTGGTCGATTCGGCCGTGTCGGTGTCAGTATTAGCTTCGTTTACGATAAGAAGAGTTACGATGCGTTGAGCAAGATCGCCGCCAACTATGGCATCGACTTGGTCAAACTGGACACTGACGACTGGGATGAGGCCGAGGATCGAGTCAAGGAGGTCATCAAGAAGAACAGAGCACAGGCCTCCTACGCGCCCAGCGCGACTGAGCCCAAGCCTTCCGCGGCTAGCTAGGAGCCTGCGCCTGCTTGGGAGTGGCCCTCGTTGGGTGTTCGCTACGGAATGGGATACAATGGAATGAATCCCAACGTCAAGGTTCATAACGGCTGAACCACAATGGAAGTGCTCGAAACAAGGCGAGCCGAGGCGAAATTATTCGCAATGGGATGTAACAAGAAAACATCTACCTTTCTTGGGCTGTTGGCAGCAAACTGTGGGGAGTGACAATGTCCCTGATAACGATGGAGGACGTGTGGATGAGGATGGACTTAGCTACCCTGTGTCTGCAACATTGCAGATACATGATGAGATACCAAAGAGAAAAGCTGACATTTGCCCAACTCCGTATCGAACCCAACATGACCCATCACAAGTATACTGCTGAGCCATCTCTATTGTGGTTGTTTAACTACGTACTTTCGGGTTGAGCTGTGATATCATCATTTCGAGGCTCTTGGGCATGAAGCACCGGACGATTCTGTGCTGGCTCAATGAAGCAACCAAAAAGGTGATACAATAATCAATGCCCAGGAGTGCTCCAGCTGGGAAGGTCCTCGCCAGATGACGTGGAGTGCATCAGATATCACTCCCACCATTCTGGAAGCAGGTGTCTCGCAGGTGGGATGTTGTGGGACTTGAGGCCCGCGTTGTTCATGCGCAATTGGTAATATCCCACAGTTCTTAGACGCCCACTGATTAGCAGCCATGTCTTGGAGTGATACCTAAAACGAGAAAGCGGAGGAGAGCAGCAGAAACCTGCATGTATCTATGTAAGTGAGCGGGGAGTGAGGAGAGGACGGGGCTTTCATGCTGGTGTTTCTGATCATGCATCATGATTGAAGTTGGTGAATGGTGATGCTGGCATTAGTACCTGCACTGGCAGACTCCCTGCCTAAGAACCTGGGTACCTGTGAGGTAGGTACATCCTACCTAGGTTGGTGGTTGAATCAAATGAACAATGGAAAGAGTGGCTTTCCTCCCTCACGTGCTGGCGCTTGTCGAGGGAGGCTCTTTGTCATTTCACAATTAATTCTAGAAGGAGACGGGAACCTCAACGATTCACAACCTCCACTTTCGGGGCGCCTAACTCACCGCCATGATGCAGTCGAAGTGATGGCGCCCAAGAAATTGTTACCAGCGACAGAGCTTCTTTCGTGTTACAAAGCACCAATTGCGACTTGCGGTGGATGCTGTGGAGGCTAGGCACGGCTTTTGGGATCAGCGGCCCCCAGGAATGGATACGCGATGCCTCGATCAAGCCAGAGTTACTGGAAGCACAAAGGGCCGGCGTCCGCGACAGTGGGTCGGCTGTTCGAGTATCCGTAACAACCTCATGGACTTTGTCAAAGTGACGACAGCAGCATGTCTGCATTGCTACTAAGTCCAGCACAGTTCATATTGCGTCCAGCGCTCCCAACCTCGGCGCCAGCCTTCCTTGCTTCCTTGACAGCGAAGACCGGCGAAGCGGACGAAATGATGCTATCCTACCCGACCAACCTCCGGTTTTCTTGCTCCCAGCCATACATAATACACCAGCCTCAGCGCGGGATGAGCACCATCCTCCAACCGGACGGCTTGTAGCTAGGACATGTCTGAGAAGGAACATTGACAGTGATGGATCCAAATCACCCCACCGAGAGAAATGGCAAGACGAGTCGGCCCAATCCCCGAGGGCATCCGATATCGAGATGCATGATGGGTCAACCAGAGGACGCCTTAGAGGCGAGCCACGTTGCACGTCTGGGGAAGCTAAACCACTCAGTTGCAGCCGCGGGCTCACGACAGGCCAGCCAGGTTTTCGAGATGTCTTCCTCCACACAGGGCGGCGACCTGGCGAGGCCCGTACCGGGATGCGCCTGCAGGGAGAGCTGGGTTAGACGGTGTCGATGGTTGATGGTCGACGTGGAAATGGCGGGATGTACCCCCCTCAAGGCCCCCTTCATCCACACTATGAGGCCCCATCGCGAATGAATCCAACCCGAGGCTGCAGCTGGTGGTGGACGGTGTGTGGTCTATCTGCGTTTGGCGGTCCTACCTATCTCGGTGGTGCTCTGTTACGCACACTGGCGGTGCATCGATGCCTCGCCGCCCAAATGCAATCTCGGCCACCCGATACGACATGATGGCCGTTAATCACCCGCGCTTGACTCAGGCTTCCTTAGCTGCCCTGCTGGCAGGCGGCCCGTCATGCAGGTCCGCACCGATTCTGCCGTTGACTCTAGGTGCTATTGGGCCGCGATATGCCTCATCAGCTTTGTTCTGATGAAATCAATGCGTCTCTGTACAACCTCCCGCCGTCTTGTCGCTCGCCCCGTCAGGCTCGCCTCACAACCCAATTGCCCCGGCGACGTGGCGCCAGCCAGTGCTGGCCATGCGTGGGCCAATTGCGCATGGGCACGACGCAGCGAGCGCTGTAAGCATCCATGGGCCATGGGCCTTGGGCGCCTGTGGCCCATTGCGAGCAGGGGACTGGGCATTGAGCTTAGCCTGTCGGGCTTGCATGCTTTTTTGTCTTTGGCAACCTCTTGTCTCGAGGAAATGGACCCATCTCGCCTCAAGAAATCTCGTTAATGACCTCTCCGGACTTCCCACCCGTTCGCCCGTTATGATCCGAGGCCTGCATCTCGCAAATCATCGTTACTGAGAACCCATCCCTTCTGCCTCGTTCTGCGTCGTCCAATAGCAGTTCTTGTTCCTTTTTTCCCTGCGTTGTCGTGTCCTGCTGTTACGCCGCGTGATACCCCCGACACAGACGCGCCCACCCCCATCCGCCCCCCCATTTTCCGTCAACAGACTACTGCGTAGGTACGGTGACGACCTATCCGTTTTGTACAGGCTACAGCTACGGGTACATCCTAGGTAGGAGGCTTGACATCCTTCAGGGTCCGAGAGAGATCTAACGTCCCGCTTGGCGGCCCTACTGCATCTACCCGATCGCCTGACCGGCCCATCTGCAAGCAGCAAGATAATAGAGTCGCTCCCCAGGTTTTTTGAACCTAGACCTTCCCGTGATGTCGGGTGAAGACAAGGGAGAGAAAGTATGGATTCTGGCTACTACGGCTCCTACTATCCTGGTAACAGGACGCATATTGATTGGAACCATGTACAGTTTTCCAATTTCTCAAATGTCCAATACTCAAGACCGGATTTCTCAGACACGGAGGACCAAGAGAGGGATGAGTCCCTAGGTGAGTATACTTTGTCATCAGAGCCTTCCTTTGACTGAGTTTTCTCCAGACGACAATGGATACCCATCATACATGAGGGTGCCAATGGAGGCACCCTCACCTCCACCACAAGCAGCTCTCACCAAGAAGGAGAGGAAGAAGCTGAAGAAGCAACAAGAGAAGGCGGCAGCGGCAGCGGCAGCCGAAGCAGCAGCAGCAGCTTTCGTGCCACCCCCAGCACCAGATCCGCCAGCGGAGGAAACTTGGCCTGCACCTGTACCATCATCCAGCAAGAAGAAGAGTAAGAAGAGCAAGAAGAAGGACCAAAAGACCTTGTTGCCACCTCCACCAGTTCCCCTGCCTCCACCTGTCGAGAAAGACAAGGAGGAGGAGAAGGCTGAGGAGGCGGAGACGAAGTCGGAGGACCCGGAACCTGCAGAATCGGAAGAGAAGGCCGAGAAGGAAACACCAGCGGCAGAAGAAGCTCCCAAGGAGGAGGACAAGGACCCCGCGAAAGAGGAAGACGCACCAGCCGAAGAAACACCCGCCACAGAAGAAACACCAGCTGCTGAACCCGAAGAGACGCCCGACAAAGAAGAGACATCAACAGACGAGGCGTCCAAAGAGGAGACTGCCTCAAAAGAGGTACCCACAGAAGAGACTCCCGCAGAAGACACATCTAAGGAGGAGGCATCTACAGAAGCCGCGCCCACAGAAGAGACTCCAAAGGAAGAGGAGTCCAAAGAGGAGGAAGCATCAGCAGAAGAGACAGCGGCCAAAGACGAAGTACCTGCTCCTGAAGAAGCGGCCGCCGAGGACGACAGCACCGCCAAGGTCGAGACTCCTGCAAGCGAGGAAAAGGCCCCAGCTGCAGAAGAGACGCCTGCCGAACCCGAGGGGTCAGAGGCCCCCAAAGAAGAAGCAGCCGAGAATGACGACGGTGGTGGTGAGGACGAGACTACAGCTCCTGTGGAAAAGAAGGCCTTGACGAAAAAGGAAAAGAAGAAGAAGAAGGAGAAAGAGAAGAAAGAGAAGGAAAAGAAGGAGAAGGAAGAGAGAGAGAGGAAAGAGAAGGAGAAGAAAGAGAAGGAAAAGAAGGAGAAGGAGAAGAAGGAAAAGAAGGAAAAGGAGAAGAAGGCTGCCGCAAAAGCTGAAAAGTCTCACCACCACAAGTCGAAACACGCACACTCGTCCAAGGATGCAAAGTCGTCCGAAGACAGGGCACTCGTCGCTGAAGACGGCGAGACAGCGGAGAGGAGCGTCCTGGCTGCCGATGCAAAGGAGGAAGACAAGGCGACGGAACCTGATGCGGAGGCCGATCCCGCGGGCGAGGAGTCATCACCGACGGACGAAGCAGCTCCAGCTGATGCAACACCAGATGAGTCCAAGGCGTCAGAAGAGGAGAAGCCGGCAGAAGAGCCTGAGCCTGCGCCTGCACCCCCCGCGGAGGAAGCAGCTCCTGAGGCAGAGAAGCCTGCCGATGACGCCAAGCCTGAAGAGCCCGCCGAGGAGTCTCAACCAGCGGGCGACGCCAAGTCCGAGGAAGAGAAGCCTGCGGAAGAGGAAAAGGCTGCTGAATCGGAAGAGAAGTCTCCTGAGCCAGAAGAGTCGACTGCGAAGACGGATAAGGGCCCCCAAGAGGAGGCCGCCGCCGAGGAAGCGAAGCCTGCTGAAGAAACACCCCCCGCTGAGGAGAAGCCAGCCGAAGCAGGCGACAAACCAGCTGAAGAAGCCCCAGCTGTGGAGGTCACCACTGAGGCCGCCGCTGAGGAAAAGCCGGCTGAAGAAGCTCCCGCTGCTGCTGCCGACAAAGAGCCTGAGCTGGCAGAGAAGTCAGCTGAAGAGCCTGCTGCCGACGCCGCCGCTGAAGACAAGCCCGTGGAGGAGGCACCCGCAGCAGAGGAGAAGCCTGCCGAAGCAGAGGAGAAGCCTGCCGAAGCAGAGGAGAAGCCAGCCGAAGCAGAGGAGAAGTCTGCCGAAGCAGAGGAGAAGCCAGCCGAAGCAGAGGAGAAGCCAGCAGTCGAAGAAGCCCCTGCTGCTGAGGCCGCTGCGGAAGAGACCCCGACGGAGGAGAAACCTGCTGAAGCAGACGATAAGCCAGCCGCAGAGGCACCTGCAGTCGAGGAGAAGTCTGCCGAAGCAGGGGACAAGGCCGTTGAAGAGACACCTGCGGTTGAGGAGAAGCCCGCTGAAGAAGCTCAGCCTGCAGAAGCGGAAAAGCCGGCCGGGTCAGACGACAAGCCAGCTGAAGAGGCGCCCTCGGCTGAGGAGAAGCCTGCCGAAGCAGAAGAGACAGCCGCTGCGGAGGAAAAGCCCGCCGCAGACGACAAGCCAGCTGAGGAGCAGTCGGCTGAGGCAGACAATCAGTCAGCTGAAGACGCCCCTGCTGCCGAGGAAAAGCCCACCGAAGCAGAAAAGCCAGCTGAATCAGATGACAAGTCTTCTGAAGAAGCCGGCACGGTCGAAGCAGAGAAGCCCGCCGATGAGTCTACCCCTGCTGAAGCAAACGACAATTCTTCTGAGGAAACCAAGGCTGCTGAATCAGAAAAACCTGCCGAGGAAGCCAAGGCGACTGAAGCAGATGACAACTCCACCGAAGAAGCCAAGCCAGCCGAATCAGAGAAGCCTGCTGAGGAATCTACTCCTGCTGAAGCAAATGGCGATTCCTCTGAGGAAGCCAAGCCTGCTGAATCAGAGGAGGGACCTGCTAAAGATGCCAAGACGTCTGAATCAGATGACAAGCCAGACGAGGAGGTCAAACCAGCTGAATCAGAGGAGAAGCCTGTCGAGGAAGCCAAACTAGAGGAGACACCCGCTGAAGAAGCTCAGCCGGCTCAGCCAGAGGAGACGCCTTCTGCGGAAGTCGAGCCAACTGAAGAGAACAAAACTGCCGACGGCACTCCTGAGACCGAGATCACGCCTACTGAAGAGATGACGGGTGAAAAGGAGACAGAACAGCAGCCTGAGGCAACAGAATCGCCTGCCGCAGTCGAGACCAAGAATGCCGAGGAGGAGTCTGCCAAGACTGCGGAGCCTGTAGAACCAGAGCAAACAGAATCTGGTGACAAGGCCGAAAGCGAAGAACCCAAGGCTGGGGACAACGCTACCACGGATGGCAAGACTGCTGATGGCAATGATTTGGAAGAAGAGGCTAAAGAAACCGCGTCCCCCGAAACAAAAGAAGAGGCACCGGCTACATCGGACGACAACACCGCTGACAAAACACCACCTGGGACGGAAGACCAACCTCCTGAAGCAGCTGAAGCGGATGATGGCAAGGCGGCCCAGGAAGTGAAGGCTGCCGATGACGAGAAGGTTGAGCCAGAGGCGAAACCCTCAGAGGACGACAAATCCACTGATGGCGAAGCTGCTGGTGAGACCGAGAAAGCCGGAGCCGCTGAAGGAGAGGAGCCAAAGACCACCGAAAAGCCTGATGAGACATCGGATTCCGAATCTGAGTCTGAGGCTGAGGCCGAGGAAAAGGTGGCAACAGCGGAGGCCAAGGAGCCCGAAGCTGAGGTTTCTGCACTCGACGATGATGAGAAGAAGGACGCAGACGCTGCCGCTTCTGCCGAGGCCGAGATCAAAGCTGTCGCCGAAACACCCACTCCGCCAGAGGATAAGGACAAAGAGGCCCCGGAGACTCCTGCCGAGCCAGCACCGGAGCCAGAGCCAGCAGCTGATGATACGAAGCCAAAAGAAGAGCCTGGCGCCAATGTTGGCTCTACCGGAGCCGAGAAAAGCAGTGATTCCGATTCTGACAGCGACAACGAGGACGATAAGCCAGCTGCTGAGGAGACACCGGAGTCGAAGCCTGAAGCACCAAAGGAGGCCCCCTCAGAGGTCTCCGATAGTCCCAAGGCCACAGAGGACTCAGGCTCCGCGGATGACGACTCTGAGAAGAATCAGCCCCCGGAAGCATCATCGAAGGCCGAGCCTGAAGAGGCTACTCCCGAAACCCCAGCAGAGACGACTGCACCTGCACCGCCCCCCGACTCGGAGAGCGATTCAGAGAGTGACGCTTCAGAGAACAGCCCTGATTCTGACAAGGAGCCAGCTGCTGCAGCCACAAAGGAGGAATCCGCAGGCTCACCCGAGGAAGCCAAGCCAGAGCCCGCAGCAGAAGAGACCCCCAAGCTTTCCGAGGGAGAACCGGCTGCCACCGAAACCTCATCTAAAGAGCCTGAAGCTGAGAAGGCTCATGATTCCGATAGCGAGGATGACTCTGATGACGAAGAGGCCCCTAAAGCTGTGGAGGAGAAAGCAACGCCCGCTCCCGAGGCCGAGAAAGAGACACCTGCCGAGGTCGAAAAGCCGGATGTCGAAAAGGACCAAGATTCTGATAGTGATGACGAATCTGATGATGAGGATGCTCCTAAGGCAGGAGACGACAAAGCTGCTCCTGAGGCTGAGAAGGAGGCACCCGCACCCCCTCCCGCTCCCGAGGCCGTGAAGCCAGATGCTCAGAACGACGACGAGTCTGATAGTGATGACGATTCTGACGACGGGGATGCTTCTAAAGCCGGAGATGACAAGGCGGTTCCCGAGGCCGAGAAAGCGACACCTGCTCCTGAGGTCGAGAAAACGGCTCCTGCTCCTGAGGTCGAAAAGCCAGATGCCGAGAAGGCCGAGGATTCCGACAGTGACGACGAATCGGACGACGAACCCTCCCCTGAAGCTGACAACAATAAAGCAACCTCCGATGCTGAGAAGGAGACGCCGACTTCTGAGGCGGCAAAGCCAGATGCTGGGACAGTCTCAGACTCCGACAGTGACGACGAATCTGATGACGAGGCCCCCTCTAAAACCGAAGATGAGAAGGCAGTACCCGCTCCTGAGGCTACGGAAGCACCAGAAGAAAAGGCCGAACCTGCAGCCGAGAAGGAGACCGAGAGCGTCGTAGACAAGTCTGACACAGACGATGCCGAATCGGACGCCCCCGCAGAGAAGCCAGCCGAGGTGACTCCTGCTGAGGCCGATGCTGGTGGCGATGCTGAGAAAGCTGCTGAACCAGAGGCACCAAAGGAAATCGCCAAGGACGAGGATGAGGCAAAGGAGCCCGCCAGCGAAGCCAAAGAAGAGACCTCGGCCACCGAACCTGAGTCCGCAAAGCAACCGGACAGTTCTCCAGAGACTGCACCTCAGGCCAGCGATGAGAAGCCTGAGGACGCTCCAGTTCCAGTCGAGGAAGAGCCGGCGCCAGCTGCTGAGACTGCCGCTGTTGACAAGGAGCCCGAGTCAGCAGAGGAGAAGCCTGTCGAAGAGAAGCCCATTGAAGAACCTGCTGCTACAGCGGAGAAGCCATCAGAAGAGGCACCTGCGGCTGAGGAGGAGGCGCCTACTGCCGAAAAGGCCCCTGTTGTTGAAAAGGAGCCTGAACCGGCCGAACAGCCAGCTGAAGAGGCTCCCGCTACTGAGGTTGTTGCGGAGGAGAAATCAGCGGAGGAGCCAGTCGCAGAGGCTCCGGCAGCTGAAGACAAGCCCGCTGAAGAGCCCGCCGCTGACACTACTGCCACCGAGGAGAAGTCTGCGGAAGAGAAGCCCACTGAAGAGGCTCCCACCGCCGACGAGAAGCCAGCTGAAGAGCCTGCCGCTGAGGCTGCTGCTACCGATAAGGAGGAACCAACAGAGGAGAATCCTGCAGAGGAACCCGCTGTTGAGGCTGCCGTCGAGGAGAAGCCCGCGGAAGAGAAGTCGTCTGAAGAGGCTCCTGCTGCAGAAACTCCCGCCGCCGATGTGAAATCGGCTGAGGAATCTGACGCTGCTGAGGAGAAACCAGCTGAGGAGAAACCAACTGAAGAGCCCGCTGCTGAGGTTGCTGCCACCAAGAAAGAGCCTGAACCCGCCGAGGACAAACCGGCAGAAGAGAAGCCCGAACCCGCTACTGAGGCTGTTGAAGAGCAACCAGCCGAGGAGAAGCCAACCGAAGAGCCTGCTGTCGCGGACAAGCCAGCTGAAGAAGCTCCCGCTGCTGAACCGGCAGAGAAGCCCGCAGAAGAGTCTCCTGCTGAGACCGCCGCTGAGGAGAAGCCAACAGAAGAGGCTCCTGCCGCTGAGGTCGCCGCTGAAGAGAAACCTGCTGAGGAGGCATCGACTACTGAGGAGAGGTCCGCGGAAGAGAAGCCAGCTGAAGAACCCGCCGCAGAGGCTTCTGCTACCGAAAAGGAGCCCGAATCAGCGGAGGAGAAGCCTGCCGAAGAGGCCCCTGTTGTTGCTGTCACTGCTGAGGAAAAGGCTGCCGAAGATTCTCCGGCTGCTGAAGAGAAGCCTGCCGAGGAGGCACCCGCTGCTGTTGCTGACGAGGAACCTGAATCGGCAGAGAAACCAGCTGAGGAGGCTCCCGCTCCCGAGGCTGCTCCCGAGGCCGCTCCCGCTACCGACCCTGCTACGGAGGAGAAGCCAGCTGAAGAGCCAGCCGCGGAAGAGCCAGCCGCTGAGGAGAAGCCAGCTGAGGAGAAGCCAGCTGAGGAGCCTGCTGCCGAGGACAAATCGGCAGAGGAGAAGCCCGAACCCGCTGTTGAGCCTGCCGTTGAGGAGAACCCAACAGAAGAAGCTCCCGCTGTTGAATCGGCAGAGAAGCCAGCTGAAGAGGCTCCCGCTCCTGAGGCTGCCCCTGAGACTACTCCTGAGGAGAAACCGGCCGAGGAGGCACCCGCTACCGAGGCTGCTGCGGAGGAGAAGCCAGCTGAGGAGGCCCCCGCTGCTGAGAAGGAGGAACCTGAAGAAGCGCCTTCAACTGACGACAAACCCGAGGAACAGGCCACACCCGCTGACGTCGAGGCAACTGAAGAAGCACCTGCAGCTGAATCTAAGCCAGAAGAAGAGGCCAAGGCAGCCGAAGAGGAACCCGTTGACGAAGAACCGGCTGCTGAAGCCAAGCCAGAGGAGGATTCCAAACCTGCTGACGACAAACCAGAGGAAGAAACCGCAGCACCCGAGGAGAAGCCCGACGACGACGCTAAACCAGTCGAGGAAGCACCTGCGGCTCCAGCGGACGATGCCAAGGCAGAGGCTGTGACTGAACAACCCGCCGAAGAGGCTCCCGCAACGGAGGAGGCAGCTAGAGCCGCTCCTGAAGAACCACCAGCTGAAGATGCGACAACTGCTCCAGCCGAAGACGCTAAACCGGCTGAAGAAGCACCTTCCACTGATGAAAAACCAGCTGATGACGTGAAGGCCCCTGATGAAGAGGCGAACCCTGCCGAAGAGACTGTTGCACGCGCAGCAGAGACAGACGACAAGCCGGCAGAACAGGAGCCTCCTGCACCAGAGGAAGATGCCAAGCCTGCTGAAGAGGCACCTGCCCCAGAGCCTGAAGATGCCGCTACCAAGTCACCTCCCGAGCCTGAAGAGCCAGAACCAGCTCCCGAGCCTGAAGCAGAAAAGGCCGCCGAAGCCGAGAAGAAAGATGACGAAAAAGCCAGAGCAGAGGCAGAGGCAGAGGCAGAGGCCAAGGCCAAGGAAGAAGAAGAGAGCAAAGACACTCTTGGTCCGATTCCAGGCGAAAAGAAGCAGGCGAAAAAAGGTGAGGAACGACATTCATTAAACGATACCCCTTTTGATTTTCCGCAACGTTTGGGACTTCCCGCTACGGAGTTGCAAGAAGATATGGATCACGGAGTTTTGGAATTACTTTCAGACGATACCCAGGGACAGCGAGAAATGCCACCCAACGAGGATGATACAGCACTCACACCTATCACTCACGAGCCGAGCCAGCCGCGGATTGTTGAAGCGGCCGACGAGCGCGATGGAGCCAGGGAGGCGAAATCGCTTGCTCCGTCTTGCACAGAAGATGATCAAACTATCACAGAAATCACGATGCCAGGGTTACACGAGCCGAGTTCGGGCCAGAATACGAACATTGGAGTAGCGGAGGATCCCACGAGCCCAGAGCCAAAGGCCGAGGTTCTGGGCGGCGTTGAGGAGCCGCTGGTGACGAGAGACACTCTGAACCAAGATGGTTCTCGTCAGGATGGTGAGGAGACGACGACTGGACAGGCTGAGGAGCAAGTTGCCATAGAAACTTGCCCGGCAGTGAAGCTTACCCCAGAAAGTGGCGATGACGCCAAGCAGGAGTTGCCGAATGAGCCCTCAGAGACAGCGCCAGAAAGCCAAGAAGCGGCTGTCAAGACTCCTGAGCATGTCGTTCCAGAGCCAGATTCGGTCGCAGAAGCAGATGGCGCCGATCTGGCTGCCAGCCACGCCGCCTCAGAAGCCAATGATGGTGCTGAAGTCCCCGCACCTCAGACTCATGGTGCCACAGACCAATCAACAGATGCCGTGGACAGAGAGGTCGCTGAGGCTGGGGCTGAGCCTGTAAACATTTACATGGAGCAACCAACCTCGCCTGGAGCACACCTCAAAGAGCCAGTTGATGATGCTCACAATGGCAACGAGCAGACAGACGGAATGGACGTCGACTTGCCAATTCCCGTTGCCAATGAGTCGTCTGCATCACAGCTGGGCGAAAGAGAGCTGCCAGTTGATCAGCCCGAGACCCCAGTTGCACTAATCTCTGACTCTGTTGATGTGGTTGCTGCAAAACCCGAGACAACCGACGCTTCCGATCTCGAACGACAAGTGATATCACCGGAGACTGCGCAAGACTCGGACATTCCAGCTGTGGCTTTTGCAAGCGCCAATGTTCCTGACTCAGACGCGGAAGAGGAACAGCAGGTTACTGCCAAGGAGGCTCAGGATCCCATCTCTCCTGGAGTTCAGCTTGAAGAGGCAACAAAACCTGCCGAAATTACGACTCAAGTTGAGAGCACAGCGGCTTCAGAACCAACGCAGGAAGTGTCCATGCTGGGACTATTGCAAGCTCTCCCAGCAGCTGATACCACATTGCACGAACCCAAAATTCTCGACACTGATTTCGAGAACGTTCTGCAGCTGCCAGGAGAGACATCGCAAGACCGTGCAGTATTGGATCTGGAACCCGAGAAGACCGATGCCATCGACGATGATTTCAAGCCGGGTTCCACAACGCCTGAGCTGTCGCCACCAGCTGTAGAACCTCAGCTCGAAGAGCCCGTTGAGGATCTATCTCCCGATGCCAAGGGTACAGACCTTGAGACCCAGGAACCGCTGACCTCTGTATCGAACCCTGAGGAGAAGGATGATGACGCACTGCCACTGATTGACGCGCTCTCGCGCTCTCCTTCTCCTCCAAGCGGCGCCGCCGTAGAGGAACGAAGACACCTTGAACCAGCGGAAGAAGCTTCCGGCCAGCAACCAGAGCAACTGGAGCCCGTTTCCCGGGCCAGTTCCCCAGATATCTTGGTTGACGACACCGAGGGAGTGTTCCACCCCAAGAACCTACCGCACTCCCCGACAGTCTCAACAGCCTCTGAAGCCGACAAAGATGTCCCTGACACCAAAGACGTCGAAGCGTTCGACCTCGAGCAGCAGACAATTACCTCCAGGCCTGCATCGCCTGAAAGCACCCCCGGAGACTCTGAGATCTTGGATATTGACGCACAAGACGACGACAAATCTTCTCGTGAAGATAGGTCAGCCCCAGTAGCCCATACCGAGCTGACGCCTGAAAGAGTTGAGGGTGGAGAGAAGACAAGCCAACAAACCGATGTCATGCCTGAGCTCGAGAAAGCTACAGCTTCTTCCGAATCTGGGCAATCAGATTCTGGGTCGGAGAATGATGAGCCACACGAAACTGAGACTCGTGATGCGGAAGCGCTGAGCCCTTCAAGACTCGCGGAGCCGGCGACTGAGCATGTTACTGTCGAGCTTGTAGAACCTGAATCCGTCTTGGACAAGGCTCTCGCTCAAGATAGTCTTGGCACTGATGAGCTTGCTGTTGGCGCACACCCTGAGTCAGTCCACTCCTCTAGAGCTTCTACTCCAGATGTTGGCGTTGAAGGTGGTGTCGCTGGTGATGGACAGGACCCCGATTCTGAGTCGCGCCAAACCTCCGTTCACTTATCGGACTCTTCTCCAGGAGAGGCCGAAACAGCAGAGATCACTTCTCGAGCTGTTGATGCACCCGCTGTTGAACACGAGCCCTTGAGTCGTTCTGTCTCCCCTGTTAGCCATCAAGAGCCTACTGCCCTGCCAATTTCTGAAAGTGAATACCTGGGAGATACTCAGACAGCCGAGGATCTTGACGTGCTGGAGCTCAAAGGTCACGAAACGCCAAGATCTGCAACTCCTGACATGGTTGCTCGGACTTTTGAGCCCCAGGAACATCTCCCAGATACTGATGAGCTTCATGACACCGAATCGAGCCCGGCACCCAACGCTTCCGCTGCTCCTGGCATTCCAAAGCTACCTTCTCATGAGGACTCTGAAGTGGATGAAACGGCAGCTACTGTACCACCACCCACGCAGGGTGACTTGAGTCAGGAGAAGGATGAGCTTGACATTGCTGGAGAAGAGGCCCCAGTCCAGGAAGCCATCGATGTAACAGCAACGGTTGCCTCGGACGAGGAATCCGATGTTGAATCGCACGCTTCTGACTCTGAGCCTCTGTCACCAACCGCTAGAACCCTTCACGTCATCATTCCACAGGATGAACGAGCGACCCCACAACCTCGCCAGGTGAGCTCCCTAGAGCTCGAGCCCTCTTCTCGTACTCTCGAGGATGAGGAGGCTGACGGTGGCTCCGAATCGAGTGACGAGATCCAATCTCTTCTGCTCGAGCTTTTGGAGTCGGTTGCGGATGGACCTATTGATGAGGATGATTCTGACCATGATGAGCATGTGTCTGGGCCGGTTTCACCAAAAACACCGGCTCGTGATCTCCGAGAGAGGGCACTAGCTGGCGACGAGTCACCTTCACCCCTGTTCTACCGCGATTCACCAGTTGCGATGCTCAGCCCAGCCCATTTTGAGCCCACAAGCGGCGTCGAGAGAAGGTCTCTACTGGGCCTTGACGAGGCGGGAAGCCCGTCGAGGTCTTCATCACCCGACACCATCATTGAGGTGGCACATGATAAGCTAGATCTCTCAAAGGATGCACCAACCGTCGAGCCGTTAAGTCCCACAAAGACCAAAGGCGGAGATGCTGAACCTGAGGATTCAGGTGATGAATCGGATTTCGTAGTCCTCGGCCCATCTGATGCCCCGGCACATGAGCCTCACTCCGAAATGCCGCCTCAGACTCGAGATCTCCCGTCAGTCGCTCCCTCGACTGTGGTGGTTGGGTCTGCCCCCAAACCAGCGGATGAGGTCGCACAAGTACCAGGACCGGCTGCTTTGGCCCCCGAACTTGTGGCTCAGCCTTCTCAACCCCATGAACCTGAGTGGGACAGCAGCAGCTGCTCGGAGGATGAAGAATACAACACTGCGGTTGAAGATCCTTACCCAGAAAGCCGATCTCTGCATTCGATGCAGCCTCAGCAAGATGTTGGTGAGCACAACACGCTGCCCGGTGTCGATACTCGTGATATAGATGACGATGAAGACTCGGATCAGGAGCCAACCCCCGAGGCCAAGCCAAGAGAGGCGGTGGAGCTGCAGCCAACATCTCCAAGCTCTGAAATTGCTACGGAACATGAGGCAAAGCCAATGGAGCTAGTTCAGTCCGAATCATCCAAGCCACCAAGGGTAGTACAGATCCCTCCACGAGACAAGGGCAAAGCAGTCGAGGTTGTGCGAGATAGCCCTAAGAGACCGAGCCCCGTGCGATCAGGCCTCGGAGTGGGTGCAGTCGTGGCTTCCGGGCTTGCTGCCACCCGAGAGGCAAAGGGTGAACGGGCCATTACAAGGCCTTCTCGCACCGAGCCTCCCCGAACGTTCTTGACGCAGCAGCAACGGCCTCGTCGGTCACTGAGGATACGCCCTGGCACCGAGATCTATACAAAGGACCCCATCTTCATGCCTGTGACCACCCGGGCATCTGAAGCAAGACCTGTGCCGCGACCGTTCCCTCTGCTGGCCGAAGGCGAATCGTCCAGAACACCGGTGCGTCCTATGCTCAGGCACCGTACTTTCGAGACCCAGGGCGAGTCATCGAGAGCAGCAGCTCACAGAGCCCAAAGACCTCGCTCTCTCGACGCCAAGGGCGAATCACCAAGAGCTGCTATGCAGGTGGCCCCCAGACCTCGCTCCCTGGAGATCCAAGGCACATCCTCAAGAGCGGCCGCACCAGTAGCAGCAGGACCCAGATCTCGTTCTTTCCAGGCCGAAGGCGAGTCGACAATGGCCCCTGTTCCTGTGCGGCCAGAGCTCAGGCATCCTGCCACTACCATCGAGGAGGGACTGAGGAGAGATGTTGCTCACTCAGGTCCCTCACCCACTGATCATGAAGGCATAAGGCCTCCAACCCCTGGCATCGTGATACCTGACACAGATATGATCGACTTACAGCGAGCCCATACCCTCCGGCGGAAGCGTAAGATGTCGGTCCAGCGTGCAGAGGACACTGTAGCTGCCGCGGTAGTCATCTACGCGGCCGCCGAGGCGCTGAGCCCTCCTAGTAGCCCCCCACCGCTGCTTGGACATCATCAAGAAGAAGAAGAATATGACCATGATGATGATAATGATGCATACCTACCTAATCTGGAACATCAGATGACAGCGGATCCCGAGAACTATGACTTCCCAGTTTCTTCATCACCACGGAGGAGCTTCGAGGATGCGCTCGAGGAACTCTACACGTCCGATGCTGACTGGTTTGCAGACGACAGGAGCAGAGAATCTGACTCGTCGCGCAGCGATAGAGACAGAGACAGACATCACAGGCGCCGACGGTCGCACCGCTCGCACCACTCCAGCAGGAGCCGTGACGAGGAGGGTAAAGAACGCAGATCGAGCCGTGGTGAGGACGAGAAGAGAGCCCACCGGTCTCGAGACGAAGATGAGAGTCGGCGCCGTCACAGGTCTCATCGGGATGAAGAAGGTCGATCTTCTCGCAGACACCGTGATGACGAAGAACCACGATCTCGTGGATCACGCGGTGAAGGCGAGGCCAGGACTCGGAGTTCACGAGGTGTTGAAGAGCCCAAGTCCCGCAGCTATCGCCGTGAGGAGGAGCCACGATCGCGTGGTTCCCGTGCTCCCGCCGAGGAGTCTTCCTCGCGTGCTTTGCCCCGTGAGGAGGAGCCGCGAGAGCGTACTAGGCGATCATCGCACGGTGCCCATTCTCACCGCCGCTACAGACCCGATAGCGCCGGGTCAGGCACCCCGGGCACGGGCACGCCTCCCAGAACTCCCAGACGAGACAGTGGATTCTCTGCCGAAGGTAGTTCTGGAAGCTCTGGCCGCAGACGCCGCACGCCTGATGAACAGGCTGCCCACGACAAGCGAAAGGCGGAGCGGGCAGAGCGCCGCGCACGGGAGAAGGAACCTGAGCGAAAGCGTGAGCCTTCACGTCTCCGAGAATCCCCCAGGGAGGAAGCCAAGGACGTCAAGGGCAAGGAACCCGAGCCCGAGCCCGAACCCGAACCGGAGCGAAGACATCGCCGCTCGCGGAGACACAGCCACTCTGGGCGACCTCGGCCTGATGACATTAGAGACCGCCCCTCAACAGCAGAGCGAGATGAATCGGTTGCACCTGCACCTGTGCCTAGGAGGAGGTTCTTCGGTGTTAAGCTGGCAGATAACTCGCCGCCTGCACGCGAGGAACCTGCAGTGGCGGAGCCAATTAGAGAACGAGCAAAGGAGTCTCCCCCCGTCGAAGCACCCAAGCGGACGACGTCCAAGTACAGACGTCCTCGGGAGTCAATGGATGAAGCACGCCCTCGATCGCGTCGTACACGCGATGAGCCAGTCCCCGACCCTCCCCGGGACCGAGATGCCCGTCCATCCAGACACGTCAGGATGGACACGGAGGACTCACGACGCAAAGCTCGACATGAAGAGCGGCGCAAGGCGCAAGCCAAGGAGGAGGAGAAGAAGCCAGGAGGCATCAAGGCTGCATTCAAGAAGTTGTTTGGCTAATGAGCGCGAGGCGAGGCGCTGCCGGCTGTGTTGTATTTTTTTCATGATGAGCAACCATTGTATCATGTGTGACGATAGGAACGAGTTTGTTGAGATGGTGTTTTTGTATTTGTTACCTGGGATCACGACATAACTATTGAAGGTTGGGTGATGTGATGTTTACATTTTACGATGGCGGGCAGATTGTGAGTTATTTTTGTTGCATATTGATCGAGTCCGCATAACCTAATTTATCTGTCTTGTTTCCTTTGAAGGACGTCGGTCCATTACATTGTGTTCACTTTGCATTGTGTTTAAGAGTTAGTTGCGCGAAAAACGGCGTGGCTAAAGTGATTACATCGAGATACTTGTCATTGACCAAACGTGGTGTTGATGCCATGTATAGCCGAACACTGCAAACCTTAGCATTCTCCTCTGACGGCCATACCACGGCTGGGCGGCCTCTTGATTCTCGTCTGGTCTATTGTCGTTCCTTCAACTACAGCGTGGCCTCAACTCAAAGGGCAAGTGGTCTTGTTGAGCATCACGACATGAAAGTTTACTCTGAGGGGGAAGAAACCATGATTAATGAACACATTGCCTGACATCTAGCTTCTAAAGACGGGCATAAAGAGCGTGTCCTTTCCCTCTCAGATCTTGTCCATCCAAGCAGACTCGACAGACTTCCCTTCACAACCCGTCCCCCTCACAAGTCGTCTTCTGCCCCCTCCCCCTTTTCTCCTCCCCTGCCCAAGATGCGTTTCGAGTTTGCTCTGCTCGCCCTTGCACAGGGTGTCCTGGCCACCCCTTGTAAGAAGAAGCCTGTTGCCGACAGCAGTGCTCCCTTCTTGACCCCCACGGCTTCGGCTGCCACTACCAGCACCACCACCACCACTTCGTCTACCTCTAGCACCCCTGTTGTTGTCACCTTCACCAATGCTGCTGGAAGCACTATTGTCACTACCTTGTCTCCCCCTTCGACTAGCACCACCACCACTACTACTACCACTACTACCACTACCACCACCGGCAACCAGGCCGCTCCAACCGGAGGTCGAAGGTTGATCCAGCGCAGCAACAGCAACAGCAACAGCAATGATGAAGGCAAGATTGTCATCCTTCGCCAGACTGTCGACCGCCAGTTCAAGATTCCCACCAAGGGCGGTAGCGGCGGCAGCAGTGGTACCAGCGGCGGCAAGAAGAGCAACCGCATCAACCGCATCGAGTCCATCCCCTACGGCAGCAGCACCACCAATGGAGAGTCCAAGGTCCGAAAGGTCAGCACCTACCCGGACTACAAGAAGCAGCCCAAGCACAAGCACATCGTTCTAGCTGTCCCCTCTGACAGAATTGAGACCTACGCCATCCGCCAACGGGCCCCCGTGGCGGCGCCGGCGGCGGAGGAGGAGGACTACCAGGAGTACGAGGACAAGCTGTACGACAACGTCAACCACGAGGTGGCCGACAACCTCGGCCTCTCGTACAAGCCCAAGCACGAGTACAACAAGCACGGGGGTTACAAGCACGGGTACAAGCTGAACCCCCTCTACAACAAGCTCGGCCTCAGGGCCGGCCGGGACGGAAGACTCCGCCACTCCAACAACTACAAGCGGGCCAGCAGCACCGTCAAGGAGGACACGGTCGACCAGGACAAGGTGTCGAGGGAGCAGCGTCAGCGCCTCACCGAGCTGTACCTCAAGTACCGCGAGATTCTCGCCGACGACATTGTCGAGGACCTGGACAAGGTCTTCAAGACCACTGTAAGAAGACACATTGTTTAAACGCCGATTTGATGTGAGACTGACAAAAAAACAATAGGACAAGTCTAAGAAAGCTGCTTGAGTGGTTTCGTCTCTCTAAGATGAGGTGAGGTGTGCTGGCTGCGCTACTATGTGGAGCTCGGTGTGATGGGAAAGAGTTGGGAAAAGTAATCGGGTCTCTAGAAAAGTATTGAATTTGTTCTTGGCTCTATTACAGCTAGGATAATACATTTAATCTTGAAAGGAGAATGCTCTTGATGCTTTGATGTCTTGATTCATGATGTATTGTGTAAGTAAGGGTAGTGTGGCCAATCAGGTCTATTAAGTAAAGTGGAGCACGGGTCAAGTCCGCACAGGCCATGATTGAATAGTGTGTTTTCTAGCCAATCACAGCTCTGGATAATGTGCGCACAGACCACCATGGGTCAGGTTGGCTCAATACCACGGGTCAGGTTGTCTCTGAGTTGTAAGGCCACAGACCAAGATTGAGCCCAGTCAAGCTCACTACCACATGAAATCTACTCGGTGAGTTATGTAGCAAATGTTGTGCTAATGGTGAATCATCATCGCTAGATTCAAGACCAGACGACGGTTGGTCGGTCATTAACACAGCCTGTTCAAGAAGTGATGCAGAGCTCAAGAGTTGGACGAAGAGAAGAGTTGACCTATGCTCCACTAACAACAGCCAATAAACCTCTTGAAATAAATGGAGCATGTCCCAGGTTCGCTCATTTTCTGGAGCACCTGTCCAGTCTTGGCAGTGGGCACCTGTCAAGTCGTCCACCTTGACCACATTTCAGAACCTTTGATTGGCTGCTACACCTTCTCACCTCAACCAACCTGACCCAAGGTGGTCCATGCTCAGTTCAACGATCTGAAACAAACCACTCCCGTTTCGTTTTTTTTCAACATTATGTAATCAGGGCCAAAGCCCTCTCTCCACCAATTTTCGCCCACCCCACCAGCAAAATCGCCTC
>NHTE02000014.1:1342587-1354174 GCA_002168265.2 Fusarium euwallaceae
GCCTCAGAGTGTGTCGAACCAACCCTCACAAGCCAAACGAACTTTTTTTCCCTTTTCCCAGGCGCAGGATTCGACTTCTTTGCGTTCACACACGAAACACCACCACCAACAAACCAAAACAAAACAACCCATTCGCAATGGCTCCTCAGGCAGTACGTACATGACATCGCTTTGCTGTAAGGCCCTCTGCTGGGGAAGAGCGACGATGAGTGGATGAAACTCCTCATTGTCGCTTCTAGCATGAGAGGCGCCTCGAAATTGCAGTAGGCTAAGGTCATTTTAACAGAAGAAGTCGGGCAAGGCCCAGAAGCAGACCAAGAAGGTACGCTGAAAAACGATCCCGGATCCCCTTGACCAAGAAACGTTTGCGCCGCCGGGTGACGATCGCGACGACGACCCGAACGACGAAATTCAAGGACCCAAAATACTTGTCGAATCGCGAGACTAACATACAATCACCCAAACAGTACATCATTGATGCTTCTCAGCCCGCCAGCGACAAGATCTTCGACGTCGCCGCCTTCGAAAAGTTCCTCCAGGACCGCATCAAGGTTGAGGGCCGCACCAACAACCTTGGCGACAACGTTGTTGTTCAGCAGCAGGGTGAGGGCAAGATTGAGGTCATTGCCCACAACGACCTCTCTGGCCGATACCTCAAGTACCTGTACGGTTTCCCCTCCCCCCCCCAATAGTCTACAATACTCCAACAAAGTCACTAACATGGGACTACAGGACCAAGAAGTTCCTCAAGAAGCAGCAGCTCCGTGACTGGCTCCGCGTCGTCTCCACCTCGCGAGGTGTCTACGAGCTCAAGTTCTACAACGTCGTCAACGACGAGGCTGACGAGGACGACGAGTAAAAACTTGGTTGTATCAAAAAACCAAAATTAAAAACTCAAAGAAAACCTCGGCGGTCAGAGCATTGCAACGGCGCAGGAAAATGGGTTGGTGAAACTGGGAAACGGGGATATAAAAAGTTTTAAGGAAACTTGGCCAATAGAATTCCCAGCCAATCTGTGTGGCACTCTTTGTGGTGTTTCAATTCTTTGCTTGTCTCTCTGTGCTTCTATGTGAATGAGTGATGCTACTTTGATAAATGATCGCTTATGGCCCGACATCTTTTCCGTCAGGGGTATGTATATACATGTATGTGTATGTGTAAACTCATGGCAATGCCCTCATGACACCTTCAAATGCAACCAACGCCATGGCATTCGCCGGGAACGCCCTCAAAAAGCACGGAACGAAACCCCTCCAATATCCCTTCCATCCCGCCTCCCTATACACAGCCGCCGCCGCATCCTTCCACCGAGGAAACCTCCTAACACCATCATTCAGACCACCGCCTAGAGGATCCGTCATGATGCGCTGCTTGACCACATCGCTCGGATAACTCGTCAACCAGAAAGCCTGAGCACTCAGCCCACCTGCCCAAAAGTTGACGGCTGGCGCGCTGAGATTTGTCTTCTCTCTCAATATCCGTGAGAGAACATCGTAGCTGGCCCACCAGAAGAAGAAAAAGGATCGGAAGAGTAACGTTGCTGAGAGTCCGTGGTACACGCCTTGAACTCCGTGATACCGATAGATCTTGCGTAGACAGTCGATGGGTCCCGCGTACAGTCTGTCAGCCTTTTGAGCAGCGTACTGAATCTGTAGTCGCGCCTTGATGTGTTCGACTGGCGCCGCTATGAAGCTGACTGTAGAGCCCGCAGCAATACCCGCGATGCCGTGTCCGTATGACGGAAGTGACGTCCTCCCTGTGGTAGAACCCGGCTGTACGTGAAAGACATGATCGGATAGAAGTCGACGGTATACTGTCAATGAACCCAACATGACTGAGTCCATAAACATCCATCCTACCAACGGCGGTGACGCGCCCTTGTACAGCCCTCGGAAGCCCTCATTGCGAACTGTCTGAAGGACACATTGTAGGGGACCTTTGAAGCGAGTCGGGTCTGTCGTCTGTAGACGAACCTTGACTGTATCAAATGGATGACCAACTAAACTTGATCAGTATACTTCTCTCATGAAAAACCTCATAGAGCTGCTCTCACCTGTGAGCTTGGCTATACCACTGAAGACGCCCGCTACAAAGCCTTTGTAGTGATGTGCCTTGCTCTCTTGCTTTGGCACAGGAGTTTCCGTCTCCTCCACGGCGACCTTCCCTCTCACGTCCGCGGCCATTGAATCTGAGGGACTCTTGAGTGAGTCTGACGAAGATGAGATATGTCTCTCTGTCAGCGTAGGTAATGTGAGCGATGCCGATAAAAGCCGATCGATGATGGCGGGGCGTCTATGACGTTGAGAAAAGGATCGTTCCAGAGGAGCAAATGATAAAGATAAGACAAGATATCAATGATTCAGATACTTTAGTATAGACAAAGTCTAGAATATTATGAGAATCAACAGACTTGGATACCGCTGTTTGATGCTTGAACTGCACGTCGAGCCCTTTTTCATGGATTTTTTTGATATTGGATCCCCGCCATTCGCTGACGGCCCCAGTCTGGAGTAGTTTCCGCACTAAGTAGCCTTGCACCGACCTCGGAGCCTCGGAGTTATGCAAGTCTCCCCGGTGCCCCATTTTTAGCCCCAGACTGATGATCCACACCCTCAATACGGTCAACTCTACGGTTGTTATGCTTCTCTCTCTCAAAGAACATCACACTCAATGCAACACAATTCATCATCAGAATCTCCCTTGTCAATTCAATTCCCTTCCTCATTCGTCCCCCAATTACAACCCATGTGGTATCTATCACACAAAACTACAGCTAAACCTATCTAACTTGAAGAGTGCTCAAAGCACACATCAAACCCTAACACACGCTCGCGAGATACCCTCATCTTCCATCCTCCTTTCCCCCCCTTCCTTACACATTGCCTTGCCTTATCCTTTCCTTGCTCATAAAAAAAAGAAGATTCCAGTCCAAATGCCCCCCCGCGAAAAGCAATCGCTTTGCTGAAACCAGACAGCCAAGTCATGTCGTCGTCAAGAATTGAAGCAAAAGCCCCTTGATGCAAAATCCCATCCTTCGATGATCCTCCTCCTCCCATCGCTTTTTCCCCTTCTTTTTTTTCTTTTCGTATTTTCCAACACCCAATATGCTTATGAGTCATTATGTGATCAGAGTTGCCTGCCTCTCCTTCGGCTGGTCATCCTCCTTCAGTCTATAGGCGAGTCCTTTCTTTGTAAAACCGTTCGTCTGACAGGCATATCCTGTCAAACTCCAATATGTAGATTCAAAGGCTGTGTCGACAAGTCGGTCATGGTTTCATTCTTGGACTCGACAACAGCTAGAAAACTCAGTTCACAGATAAAACCTTTAAAAGGTTTCTGTGTCATCAGTGTTGCGCGAGGTAACACTACCAAAGGTGTCTAGTCGAACAGTTAGTTGGAGCTCCATCACATCAGATAGTTCTTGAACATACCTCTCTTGCGTCGCTGCGCTTCCTGCTCAGGGCTCTTGGGGGTCATGGCTCGCGGCCCGCTAGGTCGTCGAGTGGGAGCTCCCAGAGCAGCGTTCAAGTTGCGGTTCTCGGGCTTGGGGCTGCTCGTGTAGTGGCTGACATGAGTTCCACTCATCGTCCCATACCCGCTCTCGTCGCTAGGGTGTGGCACAGGGCTGCTCTTGGCCAGCTGTGAGATACGGGCATCCCGCGGCGCGTTCGGGTTCGAGGGGCTGCCTGTAGGCTCAATGGGCTCCTTGGGAGGTCTGGGGGGACCACTTGGGGAAGTGATCCAGTACTCATGATCCCGCGCTGCGCCTCCAGAGGACGCCATGCTGTACCTGTTTTGGTTCTGGCCCAAGCTGGATACTGAGCCACCCCAGTCCGCCGACCTAGGAGTCATGGGGACGTTGTACTCTTGAGCCGAGAACTCCAAAGCATTTCGGAAACGCTCAGTCTGACCCTGTCTGGGTTGGGGGTGCTGCAGGTTCAACGAGTTTCGGTGAACCTTATACTTGGGGGCATCCCCAGGGGACATGGTTCTCTCACGCAGAGTAACCGCGGGGTTAGCTCCGCTGGCGGTGGGCGCTGCTGCGAGCTCCTGATCCGAGAGTCCAGTGTGAAGCCTGTCCTCGCCATAGGCGTTGGTACGGTATCCATCCTCGTCGTACGACCCAAGGCTAGAGGCAGATCGGGAATGGGCAAAGTCGTCGTACTTGTCCTTCTTGCCACCGCGGAAAGCCTTGCCTACGCTGGAGGCTGTGGTTCCTGACCATCGAGAGAACTTGGGTAGCCAGCTGGTCGAGCCACCAGACTTGTGCTTCTTCGACTTGTCGGTGCGAGGGGTGTTGTCATTGCTCATGGGTTGAGCACCGACTGGGGGCTGGGGTGGCGTGTCGAGAGGGACGGAGCTGCCGCGGAAGCCCGAGCGGCTTGGTGTCAAGACGTTGCTGTTGGTCCGCTCGGCGGCTGGGCTGGGGTGGTCGAACTCGTACTCACCCTCGTGTTCGGCGACGGTGCTGATACGGTTGTCAGAGACCTTGCGATCACCTCCAAGTCGTGATCGTGACTGGGACAGAGAGAGGTGGCCAGACTGGCTGGGGGTGATGGTCGAGTTGCCTTCGGGCTCATAGCCTCGATCTTGCTCATAGTGACCCTCAGGGTGGAGGTTATCGAACGAAGAGCCACGACCGCCGTTGGTAGAAACAGGCGGGGCTGTCTGAGTCTTGAGAACGTCCACTTCGCCCAGAATCTGGAAAAGAATCTCCTCAATGCGCTTGAAATCACTAGTTCCCTTGGTGCTGAGGCCTTGGAGGGCACGCTTGAAGAGGTTCTTCTTGGCAGCAGCCTCGTTGAGAGTGTCAAGCTGAGAACTGCTCTGGATTGAGCGAGGGCCAGGGTAGGGGCGGGGGCCGTTGATGGCCCTCTGGAGCTTCTCGGTGTTCTCAACACCAGCAAAGATGACATCATCGCTGGTGTCCTGGACGAGGTTCTTCAACTCGTTCAGGGAAGTTCGCATCTCCAGAGCAGAGTTCATGAGAAGGGCCACGATCTCGGTATCGCGAGCACTGCGCTGGGCATCACGGACCATGAGCTGTGTCGTTGTCAGTATCTAACAGTTGACAAGAGAAGGCAAGTATAACTTACATGTTGCATAAGAGCGACAATGTCCTTGTTCTCAATGCGGTCAATACCCTGGCCAGTGGCAGCATCGTAGAATGGAGATGCCATGCCTTGGGACATGCCGCTGAGATGGCGAGCGTCCTTGGCCATAGGAGCGTAGAAAGGGTCGTCACCTCCCATGTGGGGAGATCCGGGGATGGACAAAGGCTTGACCTTGGGAGGGAGGTCGGGAGTCCTGTTGTTGCCGTTGGACATGTATCCCTCGTCATACTTTTGGCCGAATCCAGGGCTTCCAGTATGGTAGGGGACACCATATGAGGCATTGAGACCACGAGAACCGAGAAGGTTCTCGTTTAGAGCAGGGTTTGCAATCGGGCTAGCGTCCTCGTAGGGGTTCGTGACGAGGGTATCCCGCTTGCGATCTTCGGAAGATCGCCATTCATCATGGTCATGGCTAGGCTCGCGGCTATGACCGTGGCCGGCAGCCATTCCAGCAGCAGCGCCAATAGCCGCCGCACCAGCAATCTCTGCAGCCCCTGGACCGTGGCTGCTTGCCGCACTCCTGCTGCGGGCCGCCTCCTGCTCGCCAACACTCAGCTGGGTAGGAGTTGCGCGGCCAGATGAGAGATGGCCTCGGTCCTCGCCATCCAGACGCTCTTGAACAACAGATGGGTTGGTCTGAGCATCATCGTCAACGTACCCAATCTCAGGCATGGGGTCGTGGAAGTCGGGAACACCAGTGGCGCTCATCTTGGGGAGCTCCTCATAGGACAGACGGTCGATGCTGTGGGCGGGTGTGTTGCGAGGCTCGTGACCCTCAAGGGTGCGCTCCTTAAAGGACTTGTTGCGGGCCACACCAGCACCTTGGAACTCTTCCTGTGCGGATCCCTCAGCAGCGGCCTGCTTCTTGCCTTGGGCGGCCTTCAGGGCCAAAACAGCACCAGAGGTGATGGCCACCTCGGCAGCGGTGGGAGACTTTGGCCGGACAACCTTGCGGCCATGCTCATCGAGCTCATACTCGGTGAACTCTCGGGGAGATCTGTTGCGAGAGACAGCGCTGGGTGTAGCGTGCCTGGAAGACTCGCTCTGATCGTATCGCTCACCAGGGCTCAATCCACGGCTGCTGTAAGTCCTTGACTGCTCATCATAAGACAGTGTCGAATCTCGGCCACCGTTGTAGTCGTTGTATGAGACGCCGGTAAGAACAGACTGAGAAAGCATGGAGCCGTCCACCAGGGAGGCCACGGCCGATTCCACACCAAGAGGGGGGTGAACAATGTTGGGGTTGGTGGCACCAACACCTTGCACCGCCTGTCCAGATGTGACCTTCTCCAGCTCGCTGTCGTCGGTGTAAGTGGTGTTGCGGTTGTAACCCGACTCATCGGTGTAGGTTGTGTTCCGATAGTCCATGCCGGAGCTTCGAGGGGACATCTGCTCAAGCTCCCTAGCACGAATGGAGCTCAGAGAAGCAGTAGAACGACTGTTGCGGGGGTTCTCAGATCGTTCGTAGTAGGCGTCACTTGTGGAGTGCATGCTCCTAGAGTTGCGAGGCTGGTGTTCGCTACCGCCCTCGGTGTAGCCAGAGACGCTAGGAATCGGGCTCAAACCGCGGGCACCTGCTTGATACGGCACATACTTCAGAGGCGGAGGAACGTCCTGAGTAGCAAAGTAGGAGTTGTCGTATCCCTCAAACTCGCCCACGTCAGAAATATCGTCACCTTCATCATCGTAATGGTCACCATGGTCAATGGGAACCTTGTTGCCATACTCGTCAGTCTCATACTCGTCGATGTACTCCTTCTTCCCACGTGGCAGAGCAGTCAGATCGCCATGAGAAACATTGGCATGCTGTGTAGACAAGGTGCTCTCGAGATTGGGGGATCGTGTTGGTGTCGGCGTGTCGGAATCAGAACCATCCACGTGAGAAACGTTCTGAAGAGGAGTAATTTCCTCGGTGGCTGAGTGAGGCCGGTCTGTGTCGGCGGAGCGAATGGAGGTCCGGGTCATTTCCGTAGGGTTGATTTCGCTCATCAGAGGCATCGGGGGCACAGGAGCATCGTCATAGTCGCCATATTGGTCACGTCCCATGCTTCGGCTGCGGGCAGCCTCAGCCTTGCGACGCCTCCGCTCTCTCGGCTTCAGATCTGAAGTTTGAGACTTGTCATCCAGCAGCGAGGAGGCGGCAGTGATAGAGGAGGCAGCAGCCGCACCAATGGCAGCAGACTTGAGCAAGTCGCCGCTGCGCTTCGGTGTAACGTGGTCGTCATATTGATCAGCCGATTCATTGCTGAGGAGAGAGCTGTCGTCGAGCTCATGACGGGCCTCCCTATTACGCCCAGCCTTGATGTCGCTGCGCTGACCCGAAGACCGCCGGCGGTCGGGGGTATACTCATCCCTTGATACAGACGTTCCAGACGACGTAAAGGAATCGCGTCGACCCTCTCTCTTGCTCTGCTCACGCTTGAGAGCACTAAGCTCGGGCAGAATCAGACGACGGATGGCATCCTCCACCGTCTCCAGGAGCTTAGGATTGTTGATTGATGAGGCCTTGGAGGCACCTGAGCGTGTGGAATGTGTCTCATACGTGCGGTGGCTCGGAGCGAGATTAGAGGATAAGACACTCGTGTCGGCAGCTGACACAACAGATTCCTGGTGGCTCTTGCTGGAGCGACGACGGGGGGATTTAAGTTCCTCGGCCGTCCTCTCCGTGACGCTGCTGGTTCTGCTCTTGGGTCGTCGCTTTCGTTCAGCCGTCGACTTCTCCCTCGACTTTTCAGACGACGACACCTTTGACCGGTCTCTGTTTCGGCTCTTGCGGCTCTTGATCTCGTCCACAGCAGCGGTTGCGAGTGCACCAGTGCCAACGGCGGACGATGACATGTCGCGGGTTCCAGTGGGACTATTCAAGCTACCCTTGCCTTCGCCGTCAAGGAAGCTGTCTGATGGGATGGCGGAGATTTCTGAGGGGTTGACCGAGTAGTTCTCTGAGGGAATCAAAGGACTGGCAGGTCGCCGACGTCGGTGGCTCCGATCAATCTCAATGTCGATTGGGTTCCTAGAGACATTGGACTCCTCGGTGGCAGAAGCATAGGAGCTCATGCTGTGTCCGTCCTCGTCGTAGTCGAGGTGGTGCAGGTCCAGAGGTATCCGTCGAGTCACGGAGGCGTTGCGAGTACCCTTGGTCTCTGTGACTTGGAGATGGTGGTCGTTACGGCCTCTCTTGGATGGTGTCAGGCGGACACGGACACTAGGACGACGCTCGCTAGCCGATCCAGAGGCAGGCTTGCCGCCCTCAAAGTACTCGATGAGCAAAGAGGTCTGTGATTTGCTAGCCTTATGTCGGGTTGCGATGGTGACAGGAGTTCCGTCCTCGGGGATGGAGTATGAAGATTTGTCGTCGCCGGGCTTCACCTCATCCCCCGTCGTCAACTCGGTGGGCGTGGTGTTGGTAGTCTCGGTTTCGGTAGGGGCGGGGAGTGGGAGAGATTTTCTCGAGGCGGCGCCCATCGTTGATCTGGTGAGGTGATTTGAGGTGGTAAAGTGTCGGGGCCCTTTTTCTTCCCAGGTCTGCGATCCGGAGCGGATGCAGAATATCACCCAAGGGCCTTCTCGGGGCGGAAGGGGGGCGTAGGGGGTTGTTGATTAATGGATTTGTAGTTCTCAAGACATGCGGAATGTTTGACGGTCAAGAAATCGCAAGGCAAAAGTGTCTAAAGACGAAAGAGAGGTCAGCATTTCTCAAGCTAGGGCGAGCGACGGGCACAAGTAAAAGGCAACGGTGTAGGCCAATGGCGGAGAACGATGAATCGCCACCCAAGGTGTGAATCGGCTCATGAAGAGGGGGCCAGACAGAGTGGAATAGACTTACACAAGGACAGATAACCGTAGGGAAAATTAATCAAACGTCGACTGAGCACGTAGGCAGTCGATAACTTACAATATCGCTCTCACTCTCGGGAGAACCTGGCTGTGGAAGCCTTGGGGCGATTAATCGAGAGTGAAAGGAAAGATTTGGGGAAGGGTTTCGGATGCGGCGTGGGCGCGGGCGGAGAGGGCGCAGCAACCAGCGCAATTTAGGTACAGCCCAGTCAGACGGACGGAAGCGAGCCGCAAATCCAATGCAAATCCCAGCCGCCTAGGTAATAAGGATTAAAAAAAATAATAGAGTCGTAATAAAAAAAGAGCAAGCCTGGTTTGGGCAAGTTCGAAAAAAGAGGGAAGCAATCAATTTAGGGTGCAGGAGAAGACCCCAAGGTTAACCGCCCTGCTGGTGACGAGAGAGAAGAGAGGAGGTTGGTACTCGGTCCCAAGGTGGAAGTTTGGAGGCTGGGAAAAACGGGAACTGCAGATTGCGACGTCGTGCGTGGTTTTAGCAGCGGAGGAATAGGAGAGAGAAGTTTGAAAGGAAGCTTGTCCGTTGTTCCGTCTTTTACTCAAAGGGTTGTATTGCTGTCACTGTTGATGATGTCGTCGTGTCAATGACCACTTCTAGGTTTGCCCGTCGTCTAACTCCGTATTGTCAAGGAAGAGAGAGACGGGAATCAGTTTGTCAAAAAGACGGGAAAGCCCAATCTCGGCCGATCGATGAAGCAGGCATTGTTTATTCCTTTCGACAAACCGACTCGAGTGGCTTATCCATCCAGCTTCAGCTCCCGTCTCTCGATTTCCCTTTGCTCCATCAAACTACAGCACGCACAGCAAAGCACAGCACATCACAGCACAGCATCCCATGGAAATATGGATCTAGCGGGCGGGGGAGCGAAGCAATCGGGATGGGGGATTCCCTCGCCCTAGTGCGTTCTGGAGGGGGGTGATGAGTTGGCGCTGCCGGAGCGCTGGTCCAATAGCGCCCGACGGCCGGGGGTCCCGTCCTCCGGATGTGCTAGCCCACGAGCCACCGAGGGCCAAGGAGCGCTACCGCCCGGCCGACCATGGTGGTTTCTCTGCCAATGGATGGCCGGTCTCCGACACGAGAAGGAACCCCAGAGGTGCAGCGCAGCAGGTAGAACGTGCATCGCACATGCAGACGAGGCCTGACGGTGTTCGTTCGTTGGGATGATGTGGGTGATGAATGGGACGAGCATAGAGTCTATGGATGAGAGGTGAGTATGAGCTACCGCCAGAATCAAGCCGCAAGTCAAAGAGATTGAGTGTCTGCCCGTTGCCATGGTGGTGACGGCCAAGCCAGCCCTCTCTATTCGACAGGAACAAGACAAGGTCGAAGACGACCGTTGGGCTGCCATGCACAATAACTCGTGGATTCGTCCCATCAGTCTGCCTCACTGCAGGGTTGACCCCAGACGAGGTCAGAACTGATGGGCCCAGCCTCCAGACAACTTTTTGTTTTGTTTTTTTCTATCTCAAAAGCGCTTGCTTCATCAAACAGAACAACGCCTCTTTGTCAAAAAGAAGGTCCCCCCGTCCTTCTTCAACAAGAACCCCCCCCCGGTCAGTCAAATCTTTTTTGAACCCGTCCCTCGGCCCAGCGCCACGGGCCCCAGAGTCCGGGACCCGAAAGAGGAAAAGCCTCTCTCTCTGCTTGGTGGGCCGGGAGACGGGGAGGAGGCAAGAAATCACCTGAGTGAGCCTCAAATCCTTGCGCTCAGATCAAATGGGATCCATGACATCTGTGACAGTTGCTGCATGCGCTTTGGCAAGGAAGAGACAGACACACCCTGTCTGTTTTTTGCTTGTCACTCAGTGACCTTCAATTGGCGCCAGAATTGGGCTAGGGAGGGACTCGGAGGAAATTGAACCTTCTCGGACCCTGTGTGGAGGCGACTCGCGAGAACCATTTTTAAATCGAGTTGAAAAGGGAACAAGTGGATTGTAGGGCTGAAGGTCTTAAGCTCTTCGAGTTTGCCTAACTTTCTGCTTTGATTTCTCGTACTCCGTATTCGGCACCAGAGGTGTAATTTCAGAGTCAGACGTAAATCCCAAACAATGACATCCTATTATCCCAAATATCCACGAAACTTCTGGAAACAACAATAACATCCACAAAATCCAACCTAGTGTAACGCCGACTATACCAGTTCACCAGCATGTCAAGCTAACAAAGAACCTAATCCTATCTGGAGTTCGTCCACTTACTCTCTTCAAGTTGTCAAACCCGATTCTCCCATGTTCGCATAGAGAAAAAACCCAATTAGTCGGTCTGAGCCCACATTCGAGTTCAACCACCTCTTTTTTTCGCATCATTGCAGGAACAAGGGCTTGGCAACACACGTCAATCAAATCACGTTGAGTAAAGTGACACGGTCAAAAAAAGAAAAGCCGGCCAGCCTCTCGCATTATTTCTTCTCCCCCGGGACCGAACTATTGTTCGTTTGGTTGTTTAATCTCCGTTCAACACTCAACAAAGTGAGGCTTACCTATTACAAGCTTTCGAGTTACGAGATGTGATTTTTCGTAACCTCTGCAAAAACACTCAGAGATGGGTCCTTTCAACCCCCCCCCCCCCCAGTCAGGGGGGGGAAGCATGCAACGGCACAATGCGAGACACACCCCAAAAC
>NHTE02000014.1:1354274-1423399 GCA_002168265.2 Fusarium euwallaceae
GGCTTACCTATTACAAACTTTCCAGTTTCGGGATTTGATTTTTCCTAACCTCTGCAAAAACACTCAGAGATGGGGCCTTTCAACCCCCCCCCCCCCCAGTCAGAGGGGGGAAGCATGCCACGGCACCATGCGAGACACACCCCAAGACATGGGATATCCCTGGAGTCCCGCCTCTGAGACAACAGCCGTTCTGCCTGTCTCACCTCGAAGCAAGCAGAGAGCGAGCACCTACGGGTTAATTTTTTTCAGCTCTCTGACGCTGAGGCGTCTCTATCTGCAGGAGTAGCAACGCCCCCTCCGCGTACGCCCGGCAGCAGCAGCAGTAAGGGAGGCCTCTGTTTCAAACACACCGCTACAAAGTCGGGTAGCCTGTTAAAGACGTCGATTCGAGAGTCGAGTGGTGAGATTTTCGTCATGGGTTGAAAAAAACTACAGATCAGGTCCTATGAGCTCACATACCACCCACCCCTGGCTTCTAACTACCGCAGGCCCTTTGCTACGACCCTGGGCAGTTCACACTCTCTGTTTTGCCGTGTTTATTAGTCGATTTTACTACAAGGGTGTCCTTCAAACACTCTCAAGTCCAAACAGCTCCGTCAACATGTATCTAGCCGATGCTTCATTGTATCTCAAGTCACACCGACGATCTCGTACAACTCCCTTTACCCGATGCCTTGATTCAAACCGAAACCCGAGCAGATTGTCCATTTCCGTACATTCATTCTTGTTTGTTCAAGGCGTGCCGCAAGAGTTCCGGAAGGCCCTTGCATCACGGATACACTACATCGTGTCTGTACAAGGCAGAACGCCGTTTGCGGTTTGCATCCAGGACTCGGCACACAAGGCCATATTCACATTAATTAGACTATTCATATACTATGCACATCGCAGGTGCTCTATCAAGATCCGTTAATCCATAAAGCATCAATGAGATATCATCAGAACGCTGCCCAGACCCAAACACCAAACAAAAGGTATCCAAAAGCAGACCCGCCCTTAACAAAAAAGACCCATATTGGTATCATGAAAACATTACTCTCCCCTCCGACTATCCCTCGTCACAGCTGGCCCCGGCACGACAGGATATTCGGGCGGACTACCTCCAGCTTCCAGATCCCGCAGCTCCACGGGATCCTGCCTCTCCTTCTTGCCGTCGTACGGCGGCGGCGCTTCTCCCAGCTCGTTGAGACCCTCTTCAGATCTTGTCCCGGCCCACGGGCCACGCCGGCCGTTCCCCCGGGTTCCGGATGCGCCGAACAGACGTCCCGGAGGAGGGCCTAGCACGCGGGGCCCTTGTCCGGCCCATTGCTGTAGACGGCGCCGGCGTCGTCGGCGCATTTGGATAAAGACTGCGATGCAGCCGATTATGATGATGACGGCTAGGGGAATGATTACCCAGGCAAATGGCCTATCGGTAAGGGAGAAGTCGTCGTCATTGCTGTCGTTTGATGACATTTTGTGTATGTGTGGGTGATGGTTCGTGTAGTGTTCACTCGACCGAGTTATCCAAGATAGGTAGGCGGTTTTAATAATTCAACAGCCGGTGATAAGCTTTATGAAATGTAGAGGTGCTTGAGGCCTCGTAATCGTGTGATGTCTCAGTGATATGTACGGTATGTGATATACCCTCTCACAAAGTTCCTTGTCGTCTGCAAGATGAATATCAAAGAATCAGGAAGAGGAGAAGCAGTAAAAGCGGGATGAATTAAAAAAAAAACGTCAACGTCAGAGACTTGCGTAGCTTCACGTCATCAGCTGTTCACGGCATGGAACGGGTGGGCAGCTGTCCATTTGTAGTCTTGTCCTCCTTTTTCGCCTCCCCCTTAGTTAAAGAAAAGCCCGGCCGACCCGTTCGTTGTGTGACTTCATAGTCGTGGCTTGGATCTTTCTGGTCGTGTTGGTTGGACGCGAACCGGCATCTGCGGCATGCAACTGTAGCGCGGGGGTGGAAGATGATTGTCACCTGTCATTGACCTGGAAGCGTAACGGTGCAAGGCACAAGGTTTAGAGCAGTTCAAGTTTTTGTTCTGCAAGTATTTGTCATACATGATTCTGTTAATTCAACACGCCAGACCAGTCACAAGATGCTATCATGAATACCTAGATCTTCAGAGACGTCGGGCATCTTCTAGGCCGTCGTGTTCGACCGTCTTCTCTAGAGAGTGGCTTTGTCGAGGCGCAGGCGCTGACGAGAAAGCTCTTATCACGAGGAATGTGACTTGATTCCTCATTCTGGGGAATCTGGAAGGCTTCTCCGCTGCTACTAGCGCTGAGTTGACCTGGCCCGTGCGTATTCAAAGGCTCCACCAAACTTTCTCGACCGTGAACGGGGAAGTGTTCAGCGTATTTCAACTCTTCTCGACGCTGCGAATACGCCTCCTTCATTACAACCCCCAAACCAACCCAGACGCCGACCTACTCTTTTTTGCACTGCCCATCATGCCTCGCGCGATCAGAGGTACGTTCACGTAATAGGCTTTTTCTACTGCGCCCTCTCAGCTAACCAACACCTAGGCGTTCTTATCGAATGCGACCCTTCGATCAAGTCCATCATTGTTAGCATCGACAGCACGAACCACGATTACATCATTGAGGATCTGGACGATGAACGCGTCGTGGTAAAGGAGAACATGGTTTCCATGCTCAAGGCAAAACTAGAAGATGTTCGTCTACCTACAATGCCTTATGCTCAGCACGCCAACTACTCTGGCTTAGAGCAGGCTGCGCCTTGCTACCTAGTGATCATCCTTATTCTAACATACACACACAGCGTCTCAAGGAGAACCTTCCTCCCGAGGAAGAGTCCGGCTCCGAGTAATCGTCGAACACGGACGACAACGACGATCTGGCCCAAGAGCCAGCACCGCGATACCTCCTCCACCACCTCATCTTCTACAGCTTCTCAAACCTCGGTTTCGTCTTCTTCAGCCCGCTCATCAGCGCCTGCGAAAAGTCCTTGCTCTGAACAGCCGCCGCATTCCACACCTTTGTGTACCGCAGACTCTCGTCGACGCTGTGGTCGCGCCCGTAGTTCAGCAACTCCTTTGTCCCCTGCACCGCGACCGGGCTCTTGCTCGCCAGCGTCGCCGCCAGAGCCACACCGGCCTGCACAGCCGCCTCCTTGCCCTCGTGAACCTGGCTCACGAAGCCCACCGACAGAGCCTCCTGCGCCGAAAAGTCCCGCGCCGTGAGGCACACGTCCTTGACCCATGATGTCGAACCCACGAGCTTGGGTAGCCGAGCCAGTGTGCCAATGTCTGCGGCTAGGCCGATGTCAACCTCCTTGACGGCGAACCGCGTGTTGGAAGCGCAGATGCGGATGTCGGCACAGCAGGCAATGTCGATGGCGAGACCAATAGAAATACCATGAACGACACAGATTACAGCTGTAGAAGAACAAACCACACCATCAGTATTCGTCTCAACTCCAACAAACGTGATACTTACGCTTCTCGCACTTCTCCATAGCACTAATAGATGCCTGAAACTCCTCAATGTGACTCCTCAAAGCCTTTGCCTTTCTCGCAACATCCTGCTCTCCCCCATTAAGGACGCCGTCCGACGTGGCCGCCTGCACATCCAAGCCCGCGGTGAAAGCGCGGTCGCCAGCGCCGCTGAGGACGACGGCGCGAACTTCAGCATCATGGCTAAGCTGCTCAAAGACGCGACCAAACTCGAGCCACACTACTTGCGAAAAGGCGTTGAGCTTGCGCGGGCGGTTGATCTCGACGTGTGCGACAAAGGGCGCCGGAGAGCTGACTAGCATGTGCTCATATGAGGCGTACGCGGGGAGGGGGCTGGTTGATGACATGGTGAACTTGAGGTGTCTCTCTGCTGCAGTTTGAGTAGAAATGATGATGAGACGACAGAGTATAGATGTAATTGAGAAAGGACAATTCGGGGTTTTACTACGTCAGACAGACTTGACTCTCAGGCGGACATGTAAGTTAACTAAGTGGCGGATGGGACCAACTTGGAGATGCCGAGGCTCGTTTCCCCGGACCGAAACTAGCCCCCGACCTGATGGATGGCTCGGAGCTCAAGCTCTCCTCACATGCTCTATTGATCAACATTAATTCCATCCTATCAGCTTCCATCATGACATGACACGCCGTCTATCATGGATACAATCACTGAGACTCAGAGAGCAAGGAAAGTCTATTCGATATCATTTTCAACTATAAAAACAAAAGGCAACTATGGCCCAGACAGCATTATAATCATTTCCCGGCTGTCTACCCTTCCTGGGTTAGACGCCAATGCTCCCGTGGAATAAAAAAAGACGAACCCGACGTGTCCAGCGCATCTAGTCCAGCGCGTCCCTCCACAGCATCCATGTTGCTGTACCTGTCATGAATCACAATGGGGGCCTAGCCAATGGCGTTTACGGCAAATCCCAAAGACCAAAGCAAGAAAGACAAAACGCACAAGTGGCCCTTTCTCTCGTTTACAGGAGAAGAGTTCCGAACAGGGTGAAGAGGGTGGCGGCGCCAGTGATGTAGAGAGGACCCAGATCCAGAGTGGAAGCGGCGCTGTCGTCGTCTTCATCTGTAGACTCGGAACCACTGCTGGTGGAGGTAGACTTGCCAGCGCTGACACTGGCGGTGGCGGTACCGCTGTCGACCTCAAAGTGGGAACCCTGGCCGTCGTTGCCATCGAAGCCGGGACCCTTGCCAGCACCGTTGGTAAAGTACTTCTCGGCCTGCGAGGGCATCTCGGGAACAAGGTCGGGGTCAACCTGCCAGACATCCTCCTTGGCGGGGCAATCGACAGCGTGCGTAGACTTGGCAGCGCCGCCAGAGCCGGTGGGCATGGGGTAGTTCTTAAGAGCCTCCTTCAAAAGCTTGTACTCGTCGGTGGTCTTAACAGTGGTGCCGCTGATCTTGACGATACCAAAGTCGTTGTCCTCATACGAGTACTCGTACATGAGACCGCCAGAGTAGACACCAGTCATCTCGTCGCTCATCAGGGCCTCGAGCTCCTCAAACTTACGAGGACGGTTCTTGATGCAACCATACTCAGAGAGGCTAAAGAGAAGTTAGCAGAGAACAGGGAAATGTGCGATTTTGAAACGTACAAGATGGGAAGACCATAGTCAGTAAAGTTCTTGACCTTGACATCCCAGCCAGCGGTCTTGAAGTCACTGTTGCACCAAGAGTAGTCGTTAAAGGCAAAGAAGTCGGATCGCATCTCATCGGAGCCGCAGTTGAAGTAGTGAGCAGTCTGCATTCGGTTCTGTGCGACATCGGCAGCCGAGTAACCAACAGGGACCTGGCGAAGCTTGCGAGCCTTCATGAAAGCCCTCATATCACGAGTGACAGCCTTGACGTAGGGAGCGGACTTGTCGGTATCCTCCTCATCGTTGATGACCTCGTTACCCGAGAAGAAAGCGAGCGTGTTGTCGTACTGGGCAAACATCTCGACAGTGGCAAAGACGCTCTGGAGGTAGGCGGTGTTGTAAGAGGGACCGGGGTCGCCACGGTTGATGGAGTACTTGGGGTTGTTGACATCTAGGACGAGATAGATGCCAGCATCGTTGAGCGCCTGCATGCACTCATCGTGATCAGCCGTGTTGTCGACGGCGTAGACACGAATGACATTGACGCCAAGGTCCTTGAAGTTCTTAATATCGCGCTCGCAGACCTTGGTATCGGCCAAGGGGTCCTTGTTAGCGGAAGCACCGCCAGGCTGATAGTCAATGCCTCGAAGGTAGAATCGTTCATCGCCGGCCCAGAAAGCTGGGGTTTGCGTGTTAGCGGGCCTTTCAGGGGTCACTGGCGCATCTGATGGGATCGTAGGGCTTACCGTTGCCCGAGACCGTGACGGTGGGGAGGGTTGCACGCTTGCTAGGAGGCTCCTTGAGGGTAGGGGTGGCCGAGACGGCGCCAATGCCCGCCAAGGCTGAAAGAAGAGCAGCGGTCTTCATTGTAGATGAATTGGACGATAGCAGTTCAACGATTCAAACAGTCGTGTTGTCCAAGAAAGACGGTCGTTCGAGAAGGACGCGATCCGATCCGAGGGTGTAAACGAGGGGATTCGAGTGAGGGAAGGAGAATTACAGTCAAAGTAAAAAGAAAATCCAACAACGAGGGAGTTGGAATGGCAACGAAGAAGGAAGACCGGACGAGAAGAACACGCAAACGTGCCAAACAAGGAACCGGTGGAATGGATGGAGGGATGAAGTCGAATGGAGGGAGAAAGAAGGAGGGAAGGAGAGGAAAACGAGAGTGATGTGGAAGAGGCTGGAATGGGATTTAAAAACGGGCCAAAGCTGAGCTGAGGGAGGGAGAGAGTGCTCCGACTACTGTGCAGTACATACAGTACATGCAACTAGAACAATACGACCGCGGCAGACAGTCAAGCCCAAAAACTCTGGTCGTGGAGCCGTGTCAAATCAAGGGATGATGACCATTGGATCCCATCCCGGTATCTTTGTTGTCTATGGTATCACGGAGGGTGTCGGAGTATCTACTGTACTTCTATTCCTGGCCCCTCGTCTCTATTCCTGGGCAATCTACAGACCATCTTACGACCAAGCTCGATTCCGCACTGAAAAGATCCAGCAGCCGCCATCAATTGGCAGCTCGAGCACATGGATGGGCATTGGGAGGCCGTGATTAAACGTGGGGCGCCTCTGGTCCATTCATTTCAGGCCCACCTTCTTAGTTGCATGTTGGCACGCTTCTCTCAATCTCGAAGGAGACCATCTGAGAGCAAAAGGCATGATGATGACTTGGTTGTATAGGATCTGGCATTCCTCGATTTCCTTTGTCGAGACCTCGTTTCGAATAGAATAGCCACAATCTCTTGCTCGCAATTGTTGTGTTTGTTATTAACAAAAGCTGACCAAACTGACTGACATGTCGTGTCCAGGAGATGGTTGGGGCACACACACACTCAGACACTCAGACACACACACACACACGCACAAGCACAATGACCTGACCAACCAGCCTATCAAGGATCGACATCCTCTACGCTCCTGTACCTGACAGAGACAGGCTTGTGCTTGTCTGTGCTCCTCCAGCACGAACCAAACAAAGCAACAGCTTCATTCTTGCGGTTGCAGTATTTTTGCATCTGAAGGGCAAACCTGAATAAACTTTGCCTTTCGCAAAACCGCCAAAGCACGGATACAGTAGTAGTAACCGTCTAGACGACCATGTAGCATCTGCCCTCCATCCCATCGCTCGTATCTTTTTTCCAAGCCTGAGTGCGTAATCGATGAAGACGCCGAGAAAAACATCCCAACCTCTTCCCTCTTTTGGATTCATCGACATTTTATCCCAAGACTGCGCAGCCACAATCTTTTATCCTCAAACAAGACCAAGAACATCTCGAGACCCAATAATGCTTCACCTTTAAGCTGGCGCTTGTAGATTTTCCGGTTTCTCGGTCTTGGTGGAAAGCTCGAATTCTTGGATCTGGCGCCCCACCAAGCGTCGTAATGGGCTCCTCTTCCCCATACATACGCCCCCCCTTGCGATCCATGGTTTCCACGCCCCTTCTAAAGGGAATTAGTGGAGGCTCGCTATTGGGTGTTTCGTCAAAACCGGCTTCTTCCCCTGAGGCTCCCTCCCTGATCGTGGGAGAGTCCGACCTTGAACAACCGACGGCTGGGGGCTCCATGGATGGCAGGTAACACAGTCCAACCTCCTGACAGCGCATCCATCCATGATTGAGCTTGACCGAGTGCTCCATCATGTCGTTCAATGGCATCAATCAACCTCCTCCATAAGGATCATTTAAACGAGGCACCCACAACACGACCGAGTCTAACAGACAATCCAAGCACCGGTTGTCTCCAGCAGCTCTGATCTTCAGGGGCCGTTTCTGCCACTCCCACGTCTCTCCAGCACCGTTTGTTCGTCAAAGTTCTTCCTTGAACCTGAGTGGGATGATGATTGACGGCGCTTGGCATGGATTCTTGTTGGATCCATGGGTCGCAGAACAACCCCCCAATCCAGCACCGTTCTCCATTGTCCCCCCGTTTCGTCTGAGACGGTGGAGTTGGCTCTGACCTGCGAAATTTCAATCGTCAGGGCGATCGTCCAGCAGCACCCGCCCTTGCAAGTCCCCCTTCGCTTCCAGTATCCCGTACCACGCCGCACGCTACAGATACCGCGCCAGCTCACATCGGGAGTGGCCAAGCTCAAAGCAAGATCTGCCAGCCAGCCAAGCCAAAGCCAAGAACTAGTCCCGGGTGAAACAAGACCATCCGCAAGAGCCCACTCGCCTCGTGGTAGCATCCCGTAACCAGCGCTCCAGCCAGGCCACTCACTGCCAGCAACGTCGATACACAGATCCCTCCCAAAGGTCTTGTATAAATCACCCTGAGTCCCTGCTCTGCAACTTGAAGGCCCTCTTTTCATCTCAAAAAATGTGGGGGGTTCCACCTCCCCTGGAAGCCTCTGTGAGCCGGGTTGCACTCTATCTTGAAGCCAAGCCTGGTTTGGGCCCTGCAAGGCATCCTGAGGGCAATGGGAGACTGGAAGTGACAGTCCCGTTACGCGCCAGTCCCGATTTGAGGATCCCGAGCTCCTATATCAAGGCATCTATACGGAACACTAGGAGGTGATCGTCAAGTTAGTTTCGTCATGGTTCATTTCTTGATTTTGAAAAGAACCTCCCTCGAATGTATCTTCAAAGTACGACTCTGCTGGCAATGACGACAACCAGTCCAGAGAACCTCAATGAAACACCGCGTAGAATGTCTCCTTCACACAAACCATAGCCAGTCCCCCAAATGCCCAGATGTGTTCAGAAGTAATATGTTACTATATGTCTATGGGTATCGACAATGAAGATGAGGGATTCATTCCAATTACAAAGTGTCCGCTATTCTTTTCAAGAAAGTTTGAAGAGATTCTCCTCAACCCCTTGCCATGTTCCTTTGGCCCGCTCCTCCCAGTAGCTATCCTTTCCGGTCTTGAGTTTCCAGACCTCCTCGCCCTCTGGTGCGTTTTCCACCTTGACAAACCACCGAGGCTTATATGTCTCACCACGCTCTTCCAGATCTCGTCGTCGGCCACGCTGTGCCTCCTCCAGCGTCTGCTTCATTTCCTCGGCATCGTCGACCTTGCCCTGCTCGTACGCACGCTGGTCAGGGCGCAGACGACAGTCTGTGGGCGGGAGTTTGTCCTTCTCGATCTCTGTTATCTCGTTGAGGCTGGCGGCAAATGTTGTTAAACCATAGGTCTGGTTTGCGTTTTCGACCAACGATCCCACACGCCAGATCTCTTGGCCACCTCCCTTGCCAGATGTCTTCAGGCCAGTCGTCCAGGCGCCTGTCAAGCCGCTGCCGGTGTTGGCACCGTCTGGACTAAAGATCTCGACATTGACGTCCTCAGTTCGTCCACCCCACATGCCCTTGCTCTTGAACTCTACGGCAGCCTTGTGCCCCGTAGTGTCGTTGACAACGTGCATCGTGCCCACGGGTTCGACGTACTTTTCACCCATCACCACGTTGCGCAGGAACATTGTGGCAATGTTCCATGAATACCGCTCCTCAGACCCGTTGGAAAGGCGCAGGACAATTCGCACGCGACCATCAGTCGTGATCTCTGCGCTCTTACCCCAGAACTTTTGACCAGGCGCGGGTGATTGGGAGAAAGACCAGTTGGATGAGTCTGCCTGCATTGCCAGGAGAAGGGGTCGGTGTTGAACCTTCTCGACCAGAAGCCTGAAACCTCCAGGAACTTCCTTGTCGGTGCGAACAAGCTCAAATGTTTCTCCAAGCAAGGGGGTGAAGGGCTTCCTGATTGCGCGCTCCTTGGCTCGGCCGCTACTAAACTGCGAGACTGCAAAAGCTGCGACAAACAAGAGTCTATCAGTAGGAGACGATTGCCTTGCCGCCTGGTTCAACAGTTGTGCGTACTCGAGTTGCTCAGCAACCTTTTGGCACATAGAAGTAGGCTCGTTAGATGTGACGGGCATGCTGATGGTGCTAAAGTCCTTGCCGACGTTCTTTCTGAAGAATGCTATCAGACTGGGAGCAGGAGCAGTCGTGGGCGGTATTGTCGATCTTCTCGCAACGACCTGGTCAAGGGGTAGCGGTATAAGGCTCTTCGGCTTCGCCGGGAACAGGTGGGCAGCATCGTCGAGGTTGACCGTGTCGTCACCCCCTACCGAGGATATGGACGAGTTATCCCGGAAGGAACCTTCATCTCCATTATCATCTCCCTCCTCTGACTCTGGAGTTTCATCCTCACTACCGTCAATTTTGAGGACACCAGAGTTGGCGTCCTCGGCGTCGAAGAACTCGTCTGCTGTCGAGACGGTGTCTATACTCTTTCGTGAGACCGCGCCTGCAGATGGAGGCACCGACATGCGGCGGCGTTTGCTATTGTTGATCAGAGTCGTAAACTCGGATACAACTGAATCGAGGTCAGTCAGGAGCGACTGGCAATGGTCATGGAGCGAATTCTCTTCTCGGATCAATCCCTTTGACTGTCGTCTCGCGTGATTCGCACCACTCGCCGAGATGGTCGTGGTCACACCTCCCGGTACAGGCACTGCCAAAGCAGAGGCTGTGGTTGCTCCGAGAGTGGCCGGAGATACTGCAGGGGTGTTTGATTTCCGTCTCCAGAACGATCGTCTGGCCTCTGGCGTAGGGGTAAAGTATGTGTCGCTATCATCGATGGCACTGGCAGCTCCGGGTGAGAGATATTGAGGACTGGTGACAGGCTTCGACTGTGCTGCAATCTCCTTTGTCAACCGGCGAAGCGCATCACGAGTCCCAACAACACGGCTAACCAGGGACTCGACCTGTTGCCATTCTCTCTCCTCGTGCGGAGAGGGTTGGTGGTGGTGAACAGACACATGCCGAGTGTTGATCTTGGTCTCATCCACCGTGGGAAGATCTAGTGTTTCCAGTCCTCTGGCTACACGGCTAGCCTTTTCCAGTGCATGAGCCCATTCCTGGAACTCTCTATCGTTGGGTGCCTTGAGATGCCAGACCTCGGCACCCGAATCGATGCTGATTTCCCTTCGTCGTTCGTCTGCGGCGATTGCAGCCAGACTAAGGGGGATAGCACCACGAAGAGCGGACGACTTGGGGTTGTAGTAATACGAGAGCGTACATGTGGAGTAGTCGAGTGAGAAGAATCGTCGAGCGTAGCCTTGTCCCTTCTTGCGACGCCTTTTATGGAGGGTTCCAACATGATAGTTGCTCGAAGAGCCGCCATCACTGCGCCCAGAGACAGAAGTCGCCTTACCACCAGCTTTATGGCTATGCAGGCTATCGACCGAAGCAGATGCAACTCCGTCAAGCTTGGGACTGCTGTGGCGCCCCAGACTCACCTGACTAGCTCCAGCCTTTGCTGCGAGGTTTGGTAGATGTGAAGACGTTTGAGGGGGCGCTCCCGTTGGATAGGTCATAACAACGAATGTCGCTGTCTTGGATGTCTGCTTCGAGAACGTGTTGTCGAATACCAGACCATACATGCCGCTCTGGCCAGCATTGACCTCGAAGGTGCCAATAGACACCCTGTCTGCCTCACATTTGCCTATCCATTTGATGGGGATGAAGCCCTTGTTCTTGAGAAGGTCCTGAGCGTTGATGTCCTTCTTAGAAAACCGGCTGGCCTTGCCGTCTGAGGTACCACGCGTTTCTTCAGCTCCAGCATCAAAATCGCTGGTCGTCGAAGACACTAAAGTCGTGGCACCGCTACCAGGGTGTTTGACCAGGCCGAAGTTGCTGCTTTCGCGTCAGCATTTTGGCCATGTATACATGCGAGAGACAAGATTGCGCAGGGTGTCGCAAGGTGCGGGTTCCTACATGGACTTTTTGTGTGGTTGGACGCTCCATGACAGAGTGTTCCCTTCTTCGACCTTGACCCAGCGAACGATATACGACTAGTAGATGTTAGCCGGGTATTCAAGCACAGCGACTAGTGCATCATCCATTGCGCAGGATGGCGGGTGACATGCCTTGCTGTGAACCTCGAGTTGTTCAATGCCCGCCATATTGGGAGTTGTGTGGGTGTCGTCGTATCCCTCGGGTGGGAATCGAGGGGTTCGGCGTTCGGAAAGAAACGAGTGCTTTAAAGAGCTGTCGGAAAGCCCGGTGTTGGAGGTTCGGTGGGCTCGGGAGTGGTGTTGCGGTCTTTAGCAAGCGTCCATGCCGGCTCGCTCGGTATCGCAGAGAATTTGGAGTTTCTGGGGCGGCGTTTGGGAGGGCTCACGGTACGGTGATGACAGTGATGGGTTCCGCGGGCAAGGTGGAATTATGGATGTGGAGGGGTGGCTGACAACTCGAGTCGGCCTTGCGCCTGGCCGTACTTAAGGGCGCAGAAGCCAAGAGTCTTGCCTGGAAGCCTGGAGGAGCTATACGTGGGCTATACGTGTACAGTAGTAGAGTAGACCGGGAAGCACGAGGCAGCTACCAACCCAACCTACCGACTAATATTCGTAGTCGAGGTGCTTGGAATTGGGCTGAACAGGGGATGGCCGCCCTGGAGGGGTAAATGGAGGCTTGCTGACGTTGGAAAGGTGCCCGCGTATTGGATCCCGCCCAAGTACAGCCACCTCGACGAGCCACTAGAGCCACAGATGCCGTCTTTTTCTGGATAGTCGAGACGGGACTTGCAAGGCACGGCGAAACCGTTACGGGGCTCCAGATGTTTGCCGCGATCCCGACGGCTGGGCTGTGTGGCTGGGACGAGGCGATACGTATAATGCTGGAGGTTGGAGTGAAGGTAACCCTAGCAAGGGACGCGACAATGGTGGCTGGAGGTCGGAACGCAATGGATACTGCGCAATCTGTAATAAACGCCGACGGACAAACGTTGAGTTGCAAGGGGTCAAAGTGGAAGATTTCGTCGAACTTGGTGGAATTGTGGACGAGGAAGTGGTCGTTGATGAATACGAAAAAAAAGGAAGGAAGCCGCTCTTTACGAGCAAGTCCACTCACTCCCGTCGCCTTCTTGTGAGGTATGCTCGCTTCCACGCTATGACGTTGTGCCAACCTCATGGCACCGTCGCTCGATGGATCCCGAACCTTTCTGCGACCATTTCTGTCAGAGGGAGGCAATTTGAGTTCACTGTGCCTGCGTTGATGACACCTTAATGGGACGGGTATTCAGCCTAGGCATACCGAGCATCTTGTCTAGTCCAGTTGGAGTTGGGAAGCTCAGTCGAGGCCAAGTGGCGATATCTTACTGTTCCACTGCGTCGATATCTTGCACTGAATTCCCGTCTGGAGATCTTATATATATTGGCTGGTATTTGTAGGAGTGGCTTCAGCCCTTTCCCTGTCAATAAGTTTCACAACTGGTTCAGTGGTGCTGGCGTCCGTGTGATGTTCGGGGTCAGTGCAAGACGCTCCATTGTTCAGCTCGTCATGAATACGAGAGATACCTGTGGAGAGCAAAACCGGGAATTCCCTCACATCCATACCAAACCACGTACTATCGATGGATGCCTTCATTACTAGTAGGTTGTTGATTCCAGGCTCGCGTCTTCACTTCACCATCTCAAGACCGGTTCCATGGATCATCATTGCTACCCTGAAGCTGATCATCGACAAGGCCGGGGGATTTTTGAAGAACAGACCAACGCCTAGCTCTGTGTGGACTGGGTTCAATTTGATCACGTTAGTTAATGTGTTTCCATTAATAATTCCCAGGTTCACTCTTTTTGGGTTGCGAGCTTGTTTGCCCAACCGAGGTCCGCTAGAAACCGACAATCCATGGGTCCATTATCATCGATCCAACTCTTAGCCAGGAACAACCCAGCCATCCATGTGGATGGGTTGCTCGCTGGGTACCACCTCTAGAGTTCGGAGTACGGATACCCCAATTTGAGATGTACGCTCGTGCTGACATTGACTGCAGGTGGGAATTATTGACACGTAGAGTGGAATTGCAAATCTCACGAAAGATCTAACCGGCCATATCCATCCATTCGTGAGATTGCCCTGGCGTTTTGGAGGCTCATTGGCCAAACCACCACTTACACATCATCACGCCCAGCGACTCGGCCGTGAAAGGTCTCTCCCAGCCATTAACAAGCACCGAGTCTTGAACAATGGTTCCTCGTCTCAACCCTGTCTCATCCACGCGACCTGCCCCTGACGCCGTCGCCGAGCCAAGCAGCCAAGTCCTTCGAGACGCTTCAACTGGTGGATGGACTAATCCGTGGCTAGACCCAGTTTGGATGGCCTAGAAGGGAACCTTAGGGGACCAGTGGAGCACTCTTTGAGTGAAGAACTCCACTGTGGCTTAGAGGAATCCCTTCTGAACGCCAGGGGCCTTTCTGGGCGATAGGGGGGGTCGCAGGGGGTTTGGGCTGGTCTTTGGTGATGTTCCATTCCTGATTTCCCTGCCAGCCTGCCCAGCCAATTCCGCTGGAGCATTCATTCCCCTTTTCTGGCCTGCCCGGAAGGAAGGCCAAACCCTGACAAGTCAAGTGCACGAGGCAAGTGCACCCGCACCCGCACTTGCACCCGCACCTGCACCCGCTGTACCGCTTGGACCTGAATCGCACACAGCAGCGCGACGGGACGCTATCCTCATGCAATAGCCTCCCCGTCGTCTCCTTGAGTTTTCCATCCTTCCTCCTTCTTTTCCTTCTCGTGATTCGCTTTCTGGGTCTCGTGAGCGGCTGAATCCGCATCTTCTTTCCGTCTCTCCTTCGCCTGGCTTTCCGTTAATCATTGCTTTATTCGTTGCTTCATCGCTTTGATCCTTGATCCCCTGTGTCTTGCCGTTCTCGACGACCACCCCGTTCCGGCCTCCGGTCTCCGTCTCTATCTTCCGCCCGCCGAATCTTGTCCTTCGCGAGCATCGGGGAACTCGTCCCCGCGATCGACTCGACACGGTTACACCTCGATTATAATCGTTCTAGCATCGTGCTGTCCTGCGAGACTGCCCGAGACTACATTTGCTTAGACCCCGCCATCATGTCAGGCATGCTGAGCAAGCGCCAGCAGGCGCGGAACGAGAAGGCCCTCCAGGAGCTCGTCCACAATGTTCCGGGCAACAATATGTGCGCCGACTGTCACGCGCGCAATCCAGGTATGCATCACATATGCCTCGATGTCTGCCCGGGACACCGTGCTCGAAATGTGGATGGTCTCGCTAACATGATCTGTTGTATTCAGCTTGGGCATCATGGAGTGTAAGATTTCCTAACCGCATGGCGCTGCATGCTACGGCCCCCGCGACGAACACCGAGCTAATGCGAACACCAGTTGGGCGTTTTCCTGTGTATGAGATGCGCTGCGATCCATCGAAAGTTGGGTACACACATCTCAAAGGTCAAGTCTTTGAGCATGGATAGCTGGTCCAACGAACAAGTCGACGTGAGCAGCAGAACTACCCGGGTGTTTAACCAAGAGCCATCGATTTACTCACATACCTATAGAATATGCGAAAGGTTGGAAATACCACGTCGAACAATCTTTACAATCCGGAACACCGCAAACCACCCGTCCCTGTCGATGTTGACGAAGCCGACTCGGCCATGGAGCGATTCATCCGCCAGAAGTATATGAATAACACCGTAACGAGGGCCGGAAAGCCCAAATCGCCTAGCCTAGGCGAGGGTGTGCCTCCTCCCCTGCCTCCTAAGAACTCAACAACCAAGTTTGGCTTTCGATCAGCCTCGTCCATTTTCCCTTTGTCGTCCAAGTCGAAGAAGGAGGCCAGGTCTATCGCGGCCATCCAGGATGTGCGAAGCCCGTCTCCGAGGCCACCTAACAAGCCGTCCAAGGTCTTCGGCGCGACACTGGACCTCGACCAGCCTGATGATATGGAACAGAAGTTGACAAGGCTTCGCGACATGGGCTTCCACGACACCAAGCGGAACGCGCTGGTGTTGAAAGGTGTCAATGGTAACATTGAGCGAGCGATTGAGACCCTTGTGCGCCTGGGCGAGGGCGGCGGCCGACCTTCTCCTCTTCCTACACCCTCCCCGCGAGAACAGACTCTGCGCACGTCGAGGTCTCTGACGCCTCTAACACCAACCTCTGGAGGACTGGGTCTTGGTGCAGGGTTGAGTGTTCCGACTCGTTCAGCCACAGACCGACCAACCACGCCTTCGAGTGCTTCGACGAACCCGTTCGACAACCTGGGCCCGGCTCAACCCCAGACAGCACAGTCCACAGGCACTCTTCAGAACAAGAATGTGTTTGGCCAGACGAATCCCTTCGGTGCGCCGGCCGCTCAGCAACAGACAGACCCATTCAGCCAGGCCTTCCAGAATATGTCTCTTTCTCCCCAGCAACCTCTCTTCCCTCACCACACAGGAGGGCCTGCGCCACAGCCAACTCAGCAGCCCGTGGTTTATCAGCAGGCAATAGCTCCTTCAGCTCCCACGACACCGAATGGCTTCGTAGCGGCAGGATTTAATAACATGGCATATCCTCAGACAATACAAGCCCAACCTACCGGGTATAATCCGTTCTTTGCGAATGCCACGAACCCAGTCCAGCAGCAGCCGCAGCAGGTTCCCAACTCGATTATATCGGTCAATACAAACCAAGGACAAGCGGGATACAACCCCTTTACACGCTCTCCGACTCGAATCGCATCACCCAGCCTTGGTCAGATTCCTGAGCAGACGCAGACCTCGTTCCAGAGCCCATCTGTCTTCCAAGGCTCTGCTGTTTATCAGAGTCCAGCGCCTATGAACCCTCCTGAAACCGCGACAAACCCTTTCTTTGCGAACGCTACGCAGCCTACGCAGCCGGTTGTGCAGATGGGCCAACAGGCATATGTTCAGCAGAACGCGTTTCAGCAAAGCCAGCCACAGCTTCAGATGCAAGCAGGCAATAATCCGTTTGGCCAACCACAGATTGCCCAGCAGCTCTATAGCCAGCAACCACAGGTGCTACAGCAACAGCAGCAGCAGTTTTATCAACCGCAAAGACCCGATAAAGCCTCGATCATGGCGCTCTTCAACAACTATCCTCAGATGACTCCCCAACAGTCAGCTCCCGAGCCTGCGCAGCCGTTGAACCCTATGACACAGCCGATGCAGTCGTCTCAACCACCAACTATTCCCGAGCACCAGCCGATGCCAATGCCAACGCCTGTGGCACCTGTGCAACAGAACCGCAGTGTTTCTCAGCCGCTCTCATCGAGCACGAATCCCTTTATGAGCGCCGCTCCCGCAGCCGCGGTTCACACCAACACGACGACTACGTCAGATCCCTTTGCTGCAAGGAGCCGTGAGAGCATGAACCTTGGGCTGGATCTTGCATGGACAAATGGTCGACACAGCCCTGATGCTTTTGCCAGCCTCAGCGCACGACATGCATGAATGCACGATAAGAAAACATGGATGGATGGATGCGTTGGAATATAAGATGTCTAGGATAGTACATACATGACGTGGAAGATGCGGGATACATTGTATGATAGTAATACTAATGTCGGTCTACGGCTGAGCAATGTGGTTATAGACGTGAACACAGCATAGAGAAGTTGACTGATGGACCATGTCATGATGGGCATAGCATCATGTAAATATTGAGGGGTTATCGTTGAAGAGAGGGATAATGATGACGCCTTTTTCTTGGCTTGGTCAACGAGTGTAGTTGGGAAGCTCCACGCATGGTGTTCTCACGTGAGGCCGGGACAAGCCAGGTTTGGATATTCGGGTTGCTGATCTGCAACTCTGGCTGCATCTTCCGAGAAGGATAAACGCTGCCAAAAAACATGGATATGGATGCTTTGGTGATAGTCTGAACCGGAAACCTTCCCTAGCTTCCCCCGGGAGGAAGAGGACGCATCAAAACGCGGGGTTGGATGGTGAAAGAGTGTGGCATCCCACCAATCAACTTACACGACCGGGGCTAGTCTTGGCGGGCGGACAAGAGGGCGGACAAGAGGGCCGACACTGTCATTTTTAGCAGGAGATTGGGATGGATGAATCATAGTGATCACGAAGTTTTTGTCAATTGCCACGGAAGTGGAGGGTCAATTTGGAAAAGAGGAGAATGCAGATGGGATTGAGTCATATCAGATTTTTTATTCCTCCTTGTGATCATGCAAATTGGAGACCCTTTCCTGGGCGATGATGCCATAATGGTGGAGGTTGTGGAGGGTCGTGATGATTTGTGTGGCACTTTACTTGATTGCGACATGGTGGTCTTGGGTAAGCGCCCACTTGCAGGATGCACAATGCAGATTCCCAAATTCTAGACCCTTCGCGAGACAACGGTGGCACAGAACTGTGCGGCTGAGACAAGCGTTGCTTCCCATCCTCTGGTGTCTGTTTTCCTAGTGGTTGGCTCATGTTGCGGCTGCATCCGGTCAACGATAGAGATCAACCATGTATGTATGTCGTGTCTTTCCTTTGAATGTTGTGCTGACTGTGCTGCGTCGGACTTTCACAACCGTTGGTCAGGCTATGGATATCCGGAAGGATTGGATTGGTCATTGAGCCATCTGCAGAAAGCGGTGATCGACAGTCGGAGACCAGTCGAGTTGGACATGTGCTGTGTGGAGGCGTTCGCGTTAGTGTTGTGTAGGAGTTGGACAGAAAAAATACGATTGCTCAGCGGATAAGCATATGGTGGAAGAAAAAGATTCGACACCAAATGGCCAAACTACCTCTAACTCTGAGGAAAGAATGGTCCATTATGATGAGATATCAGATATAAAATACCAGAAAACTTAGAAAATAATATTGTAAGCACTTGAAGAATCATTTCAGAATTTTAACCCTACCCATAGGGCTTCTCAAGGTAGATATAATGCAATGCCTTTGTGCTGATGGCTAATCTTTTCTTGAGCCAGATGATAAACTAACAAATGTCCAAGTTATTTTTGTCAGCAACCTCCTTAGCCTTGCTGCTACAGTGGCGAGGGCCCCGCCACAAAGGCCAAAATTCCAGCCCAGAGCCTCAGGCGAGGACCCACCCAAAAAGCCAGTGCCCGCAGCACACATCCGGGTCCTCTCTCTCTCTCTCTCCTGCCCCGAGCACCCCGAGGTTCAAATTCCCCCCGTCCCTTCCTTTGTTCCACCGTCACATCCATCCTCCGTCCCGTCCAGAAACTCACCGCTGCCCAAAAACCCAACTCTTCCACCGTCTATCAACGCCCGAGACATTCCTGTCCAGTTGGCATTCATCGCAAACGTCTCTTCGAGAAACAAACCGTCGAATTCAAATATTTAAACACACTCTGTCCCCAACCACTTCTGAGTTTTTGACAACAAATCTGCACGAGTCACACAACATCACCAAGCTCTCCTCTGCCGATTCATACCCTCAATCCACGTCAACCATCACCACTCAGTCCGACACCCGAGTAACATCATCAACAATGGCGCCAATGAATTCCCAAAATTTGAATTACAGTAGTAATTACGGCGAGGCCGTTGCCCAGAAGGTCAATGTCCTTGCCTCTTGCTACATCGTCGACTCTGTCGCCAACCTCAAGGGCCTCCACTACTGCACTACCGGGGTTGCAGGTACGATCTCTCTTCCCTCTACATGCTTCATCGCACATCACTGACTCTTCACAGGGGCCGAGTGGTATTCCTGAGGTCCCTTCCTCAGGCCTACCCTCCCCTCCGACAAGTCCCCCCCTCGCCGCATTAACCTCGTCTAACGAGCTCGCCCTTCTGCCCAAGAGCAAGAAGCGCGAGATCCCAGGCCGGCGCCTGGGCCGACGAGGGGGGGCAGCACTCTCGATCAGGGAAGAATGTGAGAGATTCTTCTGCGAGTCCATGAAGACGACTTTCCACGGTGAGAGGAATTCGTCGATGAATGGCTCCGGCCTGTCTGGTGCTTATTTGCAAACGCCGCCGCCCGATGACCGGCTTCCCGAACACTTCAAGCAGCTCTCCGATGACAAGCTGCCCGGCTATGACATTACTGCCTGGCTGGAGATGTGGGACTATGCCGGCGGTGCGAGCTTCCGTGCCTTTGTCGCTGATGATGGAGAGGAAAAGACCCTCTTCGTCTTCTTCGACATCCAAGGCGTTCTTGGCCGAGATCTGAAAAAGGCGTATGTGTTACTGTTTCCCCTATATTCATGACCTATGCTAACTTGAAACCTAGTCTCATGGCCCTTATCGAACTGGCTGACGGTCCTCTGGACTGCTCCCACATTGTCACTTGCATTGATAGGCGCATCCCCGTGGATGAGGCGCGGTCTCTGTCCAAGAGTCTTCAGTGGGTTGGCTTCGACATGATTACCCTTGATCACTGGGCTCATGACCTCGACGTCACGAGCAAGAGGTGGATGTTGATGGGTATGGAGCTGTAGGTTTCATTTTTACTTCAACGGAGTTGGTGGAGTGGAAGGATGCCTTTTCCTACGTCTCTCTTATGTCGTTCTAGTTCGTTGGTGTTTACCAAAATTTGATCTGGGGGCTCGCTCGGCGGTTTGCTCTGCTATTCTCGGAGACGTCTGGTAGCATTCGGGCGTTGAGTTGCAGAAAATCACAATATCCCCAGGGCTTTTGGCGCATCTCTCTTTGTTGATGCTATGGATTCCAAGGTGTTGGAGCGTATGGATATACCTGTACCCAGCCTTTGTTTCTTGCTTTATTGGCTTTCAGTATGACTATTCTATGTAGCAAATTCCTGTGAGTAGGAACAATACGAAATCAATCTATCGCACTCTCTTGCATGGTCTATAACTTTTATTGCATTTGATCTATCCAATTGTCATCTAGAACTCCTCCTCAAACTGTCTCACCTTAAGTCCCTGCTCTTGTAGATAATCCTTGACCTGCTTGACTGTGTACTCTCCACGGTGAAACATGCCGGCGCCGAGGGCGGCGTCGGTCGTGGTCTTCTCAAGCACCTCCTTGAAGTGATCTGGGTTTCCTGCACCACTTGAGGCGATGACGGGAATCTTGATCGAGGCCTTGACCTGGTTGATGAGCTCAAGGTCGAAGCCGCTGTTGGTGCCGTCCTTGTCGATGCAGTTGAGGAGGATCTCGCCGGCACCCATGGCCTCAACAGCCTGGACAAGCTCGACAACGTCCATGTCGCGGGTTTCACGGCCACCCTTGATGGTGCAGGCGTACCAGCAGTACTCCTCGCCCTTGGGGCCAGGGAAGTTCGTCTTGATGATGTTGTGACGAGTAGCATCGGGCTTGGGGACATACACTCGCTTGGGGTCGATGGAGACAACGACAGCCTGGATGCCGTAGGCACGCGAGATTTGTTCAATGGCTGTGTTGCCAAAGAGCTTGCGTCCGAGGGAGTAGTACTCCTCAGCAGCGATGACAGCATCAGAGCCGATCGAGACCTTGTCGGCACCGGACTTGAAGTACATGGTGGCGATCTCGAGGGCCGACACCTTTGTCCCATCCGTATCCACGGTATCACGGATGCCACCGCCGATGGTCAGGGGCACAAAGACGGTGCGAGACGTCTGGCGGAGGATCTCGAGCATGGGAAGGTCGGCAATGGGGCAGTCTCGGAAGGACGTAATGTTGAGGAAGGTCACCTCGTCGGCACCAGCTTCATAGTAGCGCTTGGCCATCTCAACGGGCTTGCCGAGGTTGCGCACGTTGCGGTCGTCACCCTTCTCGCGAACATCGTACTGGTCGCCCTTGGTGACAACAAGATCGCCTTGGTCATTTGTGCGAACATCAAGGCAGGCAATAACTCGTCGTGTGAGACTGTCCTTGAACTCGACCGGTGCACTAGCAACAGCCTCGTCAACAACGGTGCCAAGGTTCTTTAGACCTTCGCCAGTGAGAAAGGCGCGAATAGTCTTCAGACCAGCAACTCCAGACTTCTCTGGGTGAAATTGTGTTGCGTAGACATTGCCTTTGGCAATGGCGCCTACGAAAGTCTCGGCGCCATATGTACCAGTTGCTACAGTCCAGCCTTGGGCCTCGAGCTCGCCCGGCTTGTAGGGACACTTGTACGAGTGGACATAGTAGTACTTGGAGTCGGGCTGGAGGTCGTACATGGCCTTTCCACCAGTGAACGCATTGTTCCACCCGATATGCGGGACAGACTTGGTCGAGTCATCGAAACGGTCCAGGGCCGCGGGGATGACTCCCAGGCCGGGCACATCCGGGTCCTCGATAGAGCCCTCGAAGAGAGCCTGAAGACCAACACAGACACCAAAGAAGGGCTTGCCTTCAGCGATGTGTTTCCGGATGGGCTCGAGGTACCCGGCCTGGGAGAGCTGTGATAGACAGTGGCCGAAGTGGCCGACACCGGGAAGGATGAGTTTCTAGAAGACGATTCGTCAGTCATGATGAACAAAGAGACGGAAGAAAACTCGGCGAACCTCAGCCTTGGGGACCTCTTCTGGTGATCTGATCCATTCAACTTCGTAACCCGACTTTTCAATGGCGTTCACCAGGCTCCTGACGTTGCCGGCGACATAGTCCAACAGATGAACAGTGGGCATCTTGCCCGAGATATTATGAGCAGAAGGGGAGGGATGTGTTAGGAGGGGTGAGGATGAGAGATCAAGCCGTAGCAGGAGAGAGGAAAGTCAAACAGGAAAGAGCGGGGAGAAGGACAATTAAGTTTTGAGGCTCTAGACGCCCAGTCTGAGTCAAAAAGTAGGTATCTTGAAAATGTCAAGATGTGACTAAGTCTGAGTCCAATGAGGCTTGTCGAGATGCGACGGGACTCGAAATTCAGACTGCGATAGCGGGGCAGTCGCGCCCTGGTTATGATTGCCCCGCCTAATCCCTGCAACCGCAGCCGTAGTCGCAGCCATTGACTTTTCTCCCAGTTGCAAGTGCCGCCCGTGACCGACTTCCAGCTTGCGCGACCTTGAACTGTCTGTTCTCCAATTGGCAAGTAGCTATCCGAAAGCTCCGCGATTCGACAACCTCCCACATTCTTTCAACTCTCTACGTTCCTACACTATTCGAAAGGCTTTGTTCGTCGAGGCTACCCAACGGGGGAGCTCCCTCCTTGGCGCCATTCTTGGATGCCCTGAACTCATCTTGAGCTTCTCCAAGCTTTAGCTTCGCTCTCTGTTCTTCTGCCGGCAGAATGGCTTCATCGCTCGATGACACCACCCTGGCCGACACGCCGGCTGTTCTCACTGTTCAAGATCAGCTAGAACGAGACGAACAAGAAGAATGGGAATATGAGTATTCCACCACTGAGACCGAGGTGCGCATACACTCCGATCCAGCAATATCTGCCTGGTGTTGACGTTCTCTAGACCTACTACTTGACGCTCGAGCTTTCATACCCAGAATTCAAAGACAGGCAATCCAGGGCACCTCACCACAGCCGAGGAGGGTACTACAAGAACTGGCTAGACCATAACCCTAGCCAGATGAAGGGCTTCGGTGGCCGAGATAATCAAGCGGATAATGACGATGATAACGACAACGAGCCACTACCGGAGCCCGAGGCTGACGACGACGAACCTGAGATCGACCCCGAGCTCAACAATGATAACAACGACGACAACAACAAGGGCAAGGGCGTGGATGCGCGGGATGTGAGGGAGGAGGACCGTGACAAGAACCAGGACGATACAGAGGATATCCAAATACTGGAGCTTCACTCCCAAAATCCCATCATAGCATACAAAGGTCGCGTTTTCGAGGGACAATGGGCCGAAATCATCGGCACAGAAGCCATCTTTGCGCAACACGACAACGAGAACCCGTTGCCTGCTCTGCGCCGCCTGGATGGAAATATCGACTTTCTTGGCGCCTGCGCGTCTAGAATTACTACGACCGAAAACGTGGTGAAGCCAAAGATTTCTAGGGAAGACCCTTTGGCAGCTATTCGAGAGGAGTGGAATATTCGAATCCCAGTTGGCAAGGATAGATCAGGAGAACGAGCGCAGCAGACGCGATTCTTGGAGAATTTGATTGCGCTCAAGAAACAAAAGGGCGAAACAGACCAGGTCACAGTATGGGCAAAAGATGGCGAGGGCAAGGATTTCAAGGACAACCGAGACCCTGACTACAAGCCTCGGCGAAGGAGGAGGATGTTCAACGAAGACGGCGAGGAAGTTATTCCAAAGCGAGATCGTCGACGCGCAACTGGACGAAAAATTGGGCGACCAAGGGGTCGTGGTCGTGGTCGCAGAGCAACTTCTACTGCAGCACCAACATCAACGAAGGGAGATCCTGGCAGCTCTACACAAGAAGGGGCTCTATCGACGCCTACGCCTAGCAGATGGAACGATCTTTTTGAGAGGGATGACGACGGTATGGACGATGACGAGGATAACCAAAGTGAGACGGACGACGACGACGACGGTGACATGTCAATGGCGGATTAGGCGGGCATGATACGACCAATGCCGGATTCTCGTCAAAGCGATACCCGATCACCGATTTAGAATAACTCTTGATTGAGTTGATGGCTTCTTAAAAGGCCTTGGTTGAGCAGCGGAAGTGGAGAGACGGACATGATTTTCCCTTCTGGCGCATGAGATATGATACCCGTGGCGCAACATGTGCCTACAATGGATATGGATGAATTTGTCACTGTAACTTGTGCGTGCTGGCTTGGTTGTGATTTGACTGTTAGATGGTGTATTGGATGTGTACTGGACTCTGGCAGGCTAGACCACACACACAACAGAGACGATGCAATACGGCGGCGCGAATGGCAATGGGTCATGAGAAAGTCGCGTGGCACTTGCGGTGAAGCGGTAAGACTTCCCTTGAAACCCACGCGTTGCGCGACGATGCCACTATTGGCCATAGTCGACATGAAGGAGGGGTTTGAACCGTTGGCTAAAGACTCGGGTCATGTTGGTGTGGGAGTGACAGTGGTTCGTCGGGATAGAGAGTCACTGGGCCGAGACCGGGGTTGATTCTGGAGTCATGGTGGAGGGCGACGCTCAACTCATGACAGTCCGGGGGAAATCATTCAGGAGCCTGTGGTTGGTGCAGTGCCTGATCATGGCTGCCAATGCTACTACTATTGTAGGGCGACATATCCTGGTCTCTGTTGGTTCAATCGCTGAGAGGAAACGACTCGCCCGTTTTTGCTCAGGGGATTACTGATTCCAGCTGGTCGACTCGTTTTGACTTTACATGGTGACAAGTGTCGAGCCCTGGATACAGTTAGAGAGCGGCGAACTAAAGCCCGGCCCGGCCAGCGCGACGCTATTCCGAGGGACGGGGTCGACTCCAGAACGTGGGAGAATCGTAGGTCGACGCCAGTCTGAAATGTTGTCAGACAAAGGCTGCTGCGCATTACTCGAAGATCTAGTCCGTGTACACATACTTCAGGGTACCTGACCCGACGAGGTACCCTGAGTGAGGTGTGTTTCGGACGATGGCCAGGGATCGCTTGAACCAAGATATTGTCTCGGATCTATGCGACGAAATCTGCATGTTCACACTCTGGAACAACCATTGCCTCTGCCCGTGAGCTAATCTCATGGGCTGAGTGACTTTCTGGTACTGAATGACTTGTTCATCTGTCTTCTGATGCTTCGTGACTCGCGGGTAGAGAGTGACCAGGTCACCCAACCCAACCCACCCACAGTTGGCTGGCTCTTGGTACGGAACTCCGTCCAGGCCAGGACCTTGACACTTCACAGGCGGGCCCCTACCAACCCCAGGCTCGCTCGATCGGGGAGGTAGATGGCGTCGCTGCCATAGACGAATCGGGCCAGCCCCCCTCTGCCGCGTAGTTTTTTGTTGTCCTTGCAGGCGGTTTGGGCAGTGTTTGTTGGGGAGGATGGCGTCTGATGACCGGGCCTCTCTCCCTCCAAGGCATAAGGCATGTCACTGTGAAGCCGCCTGTCTGCTGTGTCGTCTTCGTGATGCTTCAAAGGGAGCCTTTGTCTTGAGTGTATCTGTTGTCGTAAGCAAGTATACGTCCTCTGGAGAGATCGCCAGGCTCCCGCTTTTTTTTTCGGTGAAGCCTCGGAGGGCAGATGTAGGCAGCGGCAAAAGCAGCTTGTAGGAGGTGGCTGTGGTTTGCTTAGTGGCGGTCGAGTACCCAATACATGTACGGTAGCGGTCTCGGCCTTGGAAGAGGCTGGTACTCTTGACGACCCTTAGCGGTCTAGCCCTCGCTGGGTTCAGGAGGGGAAGCCTGTCTGGAAGAGGGGTCCAGCGGCCCTGGCGAGGCGCTAAAACACTGGACAAGAGGGCCTGCCTTGCCTTCGGCGGAAGATCCGGTTTGACAGACCGTAGCGTAGCCAGCCTTTTGTTTTTTTCCCTCTTTCTTGTTCTTCGCCTGGGTGGAATACAAAGATCAACCAGGTACCCGAGGTATGAGACAAAGTGGGCGGATACGGGGGAATGTAACTCGAGGGGCGGACAATGGCTGACGAGGCGTCAATAAACTCCAACACAGAGTTGTGAGATAAGGTACAGTACAGTGAGAAGTGCCGCTTGGTACCTGGTCGCCCATGATAGTCAGGCACTATCTGACTAGAGGATGTTTCGCCATAGAGCGGACTGCGGCACTTGAAGAGAGTGCTAACGAGCACATTGACGGATAGGTAGGCTTGATGCTCTTCTACTTACTTCGTGTAAACGTTTCCGGGAACATTAATCCACCGCGTAGTTAAGTACGGTGAGACTCTTCTCGCTTACAAGGCAATGCTTTTGGATTGTACCTGCCTCTGTAAACAACGTATGCGTATTCGTACCTGCGCAGCTTACCCAGAAACAACGGCAAGGCAGGCCCCTCGATTCGTGCCTTCCCCCCCCTGCGCGACAGAAGAGTCCTGGAAAGGTACCCGTACCTCTCCTGCTAGTGGAGCACTACCCAAGTGGGCTGCATTTCTAGCGCCTCCACCTCTTCCGTCTCACCTTCACCCGCCAATCCATGCCTTTACCATCCATCCCATTGCATGGCCACGGCGTTGAGCGCTGTCTTTTTCCTTCTTGAAGGGGATCCTTCGTCATTCTCTGGACCCTTCCTTTTTCTCGTGCAACAACTTCTTTCCTCCTCATCCCTCCAACCCAACCTCGGTCCAGCCCGCCCCGGACGACTTGCCGCCAGCGGCGTCGTGAATACCCTCGTTCCTTCGTGATGCTCATATAGCTGGCCTATCTTTCTCCCCTCTTCTTTAGCCTCGCTCGACGCCGAGACCGTCCTGGTGATATTCCTATCCAGGAGACGATCTTCTGGCTCAGTTATCCCATCGAGGGTCGGGCTTCAACTACAACAAAGACCACATTTCCAATACATCATAGCAACACACTATCCAGGAGACAGTATTCTTTCCGACCCCTACGTACATACGCTTCCGGGCCGAAACCGGCTCGTCGTTCGTCCAAATCATGTGGTTACGCCGCTTCACCATCCTACTGGCATTCCTGCTGCTGATATCGTTTGGCGCATGGTTGGCCCCCCGTGTACTTGATCCGACCGACAAGGGCCCCGAGAAGCGTTTAAGAGACCGTCGCTGGGTCGATAGCAGTCCCTACTTTTGGGATCGACAGGCCTGCCGGTGGGTTGGCGTCTGTGGCCTGCACCACCTCCGAAGCGATCCTGCCGCGCGCAAAAACCATGACGATGAGGAACCCGAATGGGGTGAGCTGAAGCGTCGGTCTCTGTCTTGGGAGCCCGAGAACATTCCCCGTCAAGACCCCAAGAGGAACCTTCACCATCGCCGAAGGATCCTTCGCGACATTCCCGACTATGTTATGAAGCATGCACCTTTGGTTCATCTTTACTCCGGCGAAGAATTCTGGCCCTCGGACATCCGCGAGCATGTCGAGCACATGAATGTCCACGTCGACGACAAACCTCTCAACTCGACCGAGGAGTGGACTCTCCATAACCTGCACAAGTTGAACAAGGTTACTGGCAGTGTTATTCTTCAGAGCAACGACGACGTCGAAGACCGCCCGAACTGGCTGCACAGCCATCACAACATCCCCAAGCCATTCCCTGATGAGGAAGAGGGCAACCACGATGACAACAACAACAAGCCTTCGGGAAACCCCGAGCAAAACCCCGAACTCCGAGAGCCTACAACTTGGTACGACATCGACAAGTCTCACCCTCTTCATCGGATTAATGATCCCCGGAACCGCAAGTTTCAGAAGGACCGCCGTTCTGAGCAAGAGCCTATCCGAACCAATGGACACAAGCCCGACAAGAACGGCTACTCGAATGCGCCAGCTGTGCTCATCGTTGTTGACAAGGGTTCTGGCATCGTCGATGCCTTCTGGTTCTTCTTTTACTCTTATAACCTGGGACAAACGGTTCTGAACATTCGCTTTGGCAACCATGTAGGCGACTGGGAGCACTGTATGGTCCGGTTCGAGCACGGTCAACCCCGGGGAGTCTTCTTCTCGGAACACGAGGGTGGACAGGCGTACGCCTTTGAGGCTGTCGAGAAGCGCGGCGATCGACCCGTCATCTACTCAGCAGTTGGCTCGCATGCCATGTACGCGCTCCCGGGAGTCCACGCCTACATCTTGCCCTTCAAGCTCCTGAAGGATGTGACAGACAAGGGACCTCTTTGGGATCCCGCTCTCAACAACTACGCGTACCATTACGACTATACGAGGGAGGTTGACGACGATGACGACGACCCGCGAGAGCCTCAGAGCCTCATTCCCGCTGCGTCGAACCCGCACGCACCCACCTCTTGGTTCCATTTCGGCGGCCGCTGGGGTGATGAGGTTTACTCGCTGGCCGACCCTCGTCAGTGGCGCTTCTTTGGCCAATATCACTACGTCACAGGACCCGATGGACCTAGGTTCAAGGGATTGGATCGTGCAAAGATGTGCCAGACGCGCAAGTGCAAGATTCTCTACAAACTGGACCCCAAGGGGACTTGGTATTAGACACGGGGTGCATGGCACCAATTTGCTTTATACTGGCGTTTACACAGAGTGTCGTTCCACGAATCTCACACACACGGATCGGACTTGGAAAGACAAAAGCGATCCACCCCGGGATGGCCGGAGTGACGGCGCAACCGGGGTAGAAGGACGAACGATCGTATTTGGATGGGCCGGAAAATCGGCTGGTTGGCAACTAGAAAGGGCATGGCCTTGCGGTGTTTCTTTTTCCGTTTCTTGTTTTCCTTGATTGGGGTGTCTTGGCTTTCTTGTTGTTGTTCATGATGGTTGGGAGATACAACAGGGCGTGCTACGTGGGATAGAGGCCATGGATTGGCTTTGTTTTGATTTGCTTTGATGATGGATTGCGCTTATGATGGGGCTTCTGATACCCGGATACCAACTGTTTTGTTAGCCCACGAATAGATCAAGACTTGACTTGTATGAATCCATGTTTCCGGAACGAGAAGAAGAATATGTGAGGCTTGATGAGCTGAAAAAGACCTTGCCTTCCACCGTCGTCACCTGTTGCACCTGCGCCTGTGGACCCTTGAAGCCATGATGGAGCAACTCACCGCTCCAGGCAACTCAGCACGTGTTATCGTGTCTTCGTATTCGGGGTTTAGAGGCGGGACAGCGGATGCCTAGGGAAGAGTGGGCTTGCTTTTTTTTTTTTTTAATAAGTTATGTATGTATTCTTTGTTTGAACATCTATAGTAATGTTGGACAAGAGATAAGTCCAAAAGTAGAAGAGCAGCGCGGCTTGGGGCATGTTTGTACGTCCCTTTTTTTGAGGATACAATCTCAGCAGCTGAGAGAAACAAAGGGGAGGAGTAATATTGTGATACAAGAAAAAGCGAGACTCCAGGTTCTTTAGAGAATGCCTCTGCGCCATCGACAACATAAAAGGCGAGATGAAGTACCAGCCCGTGTTTTTGTCCTGGTGTAGCCCAACGCATCATACACCTCTAAAACCTTTGGTTTCCTTTCCCCGTCAACTCGCCCTGGAGAAATCACAGCAGCAACGCCTTGCAGAAAAACAGAAAAAAAAAAGACATGTCCCATCATAACGCCGGGCTGTATAGGTGATAATGAGATGGAGGAGGAAGATGATGGTAGGTGGTGGCGGTATGTGGGAGAATGGGTAGGTAGTTGTATAAGAGTAAAAGGAACCATATCGTGCAGCATCAAGCGTCTCGGACATGAGTAGGTAGATAGATAGATATTTCATGACACGTTTTCTTCATCTTCGTGAATATGAAAGCCGGTCGTGTCGCCGTTGGGCCATGCACTCTGTGTGCTGGGGTATTCCGATGGTTGACTGCTGGCATTGCTATGATGGTCCGCTTGGAGAGGATCGATGTTCTCTCCATCCGAGACATTGTTTGGGTCTTCAATGCCAGGCCATGGCTCATCCTCTGGAAGCTGCCAGCCTTGAGAGTCCCGGCTGGTACTTCGGTCTTGGACAACCATCTCGAGGGCATCGGCACTCTCATCGTCATCGTCGTACATGTCATCCGAGCCACTCTCACAGATCTGAAAGTCAAAATCTGAGCCATCGTCAAACCCATCTTGGACTGCGGCCGGTGCAGAGCTTCCCGCTCGGATGGGGCGTTCCTGAAGAGGAGCGTTACTGAACGGTGTGGCATAAGCGAATGGTGTAGTGCCACGCGCTGGCTGACGGTCTGAGAGGCCGAGGGGCATGGGACTTGGCGAGTGCGTCCGTCTCGGCGTGAACCGAAAATGACTTGGCGATCTTGTGCTGCGACGACGCTTCATGATAGCTGACTGGGGGTTGGCGGCTTGGATGGCAGGGGATGAACGACGGCTCTGTCCATACGAGGCGACACGACGCTTGCTGAGTGCAGGCGAAATTTGAATAGGAGCGGACATGGGCATGGATGAGGTTCGAATATGAGGAGGACGAGACCCTCTCCGGCTGGAGAGCATCGGGGACGGGCCTCGTGTAACCGAAGGACTCGAGGATCGCATCGTCTGCAGAGCAGGGAAGAATTGCTGGGACGGGGATGATGATGTTGGCTGCCTCTCGTTGCGCACACTCATAGATGTGTGTGCGCTTGGTGGCTCGTCAAGCTGCTCAACCCAAGACCAGCACTCCTCACCAACGTTGGCATCCGCCTGTGACGCCGACGCATCAATGACGACTGGGCTCATCTCCTTGAGGTTCTGCCATGTCCAGCCCATGTCGTAGGCTTGGAAGTCCTGGAGGTAGGCATCAGGATGAGTGATGAACAATCTAGGCTCAGACGCCCTCATCATGACTGAATTCAGGAAAGACACGTCCCAGATGGCGGGAGTCATCATCTCGGCAGGACTCAGGAAGCGCAAACGCGAGTCCTTGTGAATCTTGCGCAAGGGAACCCAGGTCGACTGAAGTCCTAGGAATGTTGACGACCGAGGATCTGTGGTCTGTGGACGGGCAAAGATGTTCATCTCGCGAAAGACATGTCCAAAAGCCGTGTTCATAGCCATTGTCACGCTGCGCGCGTCCGAGCCCATGACCGTGATGGTCTTGATAAGCCCACGGCTTCGCAACCGTTGATCAATGACACTCTTGTCCCGGAAGGCCTTGGGGAGTAGCCACCTCAAGTCCTGATCTGAGGCTGTCCAGTCGGGATACAGGGACGTCTCAGACCGCATAGTGGCTGTACTGTGCGTCATGGGGAGTTGAGTCCAATCCTCATTGGAAATCTGCGGCTCAGTCTTGAACTGCTGTGCCTCTTGCCATACCTTCTTGAGAGGAAATGGTAAAAACACAACCTCGACCTCGAACGGATGGCTAGGCGAGGGCATTAATGACTGAAGATGGGTGACCTGGGCCTGCAGCTCCTGGACTTGGCTCATGAGCTCTTGTGAATGAGTTGGTCGGCTTGTAGCATTTGTTGAGACCGATACAACGCTGGCATCATCGGCGCGACGAGAGGCGACACTGTTGTTGTCATTGACGAGCTTCTCAACCTCGTCCACTCTGCTTTCCAGATCTGTCATGCGGATATCAGCATGGTCATGCTTCTCATGACAGTCCTCATGCCCAGGAACAGTGAACGAAACTGTCTCCAACCGATCCAATCGCTGGTCATGGCTGCTGACGGTGTCTGAGAGGTTCTTAAAAGCGCGTCGCGAGACGGCCGCATTGAACACGGCCGCCCGCGGCTCGGACTGTGTCGGTGTGCCCGCGCGAGGAGTGTCGGGCACTCTGTAATCCTGAGAAACGTATGTGAACGAGTCAGCATGCGGCGCCTGTCCCTGGGGCGCCGCAGCTGGCCTTGAGCTGGGAGTCCTGTCCAGTAGTGGAGATAGGGGCTTGTTGTTGCTCGCCGCACCGCTGAGCGTCTGAAGGCCTTTTCCGGCAAAGGGGCGTAGGTATTTGGCCTGGACGGATGAGGTTGTGGAAGCTGTTTGAGACGCGATCAAGCATTGGGCCGGGATGGGAGGTATGGCAGAGGGGTGCGGTTGCGATTGGAGAAGGCCGGTCCAGCTGAGGGTATCCGGGAGTGAAGCAGAGGCGCCGGGGTTAGAACAGACGGGAGGCCTTGGGTAAGATCCGGGATCCTCTGGCGCCCTTGGGATAAGAGATAAGGCGTTTCCTCCATTGAAGCTTGGGAATTCCATTCCAGTAAAGGCAGACGGTGTCTTGATGGTCAGGTCCATGACGGGGCTTAAGGGGTCTCGACCAGACCTAGGCCTCTCATTCTCCTGACCCGGCTGGGTAGCTTCAGGTTGCTGGACATTATGGTCTCCCTCCTCGTGGAAGCAGGCATGGTGGTTACACATGCACCATTGGGACTGGTCCGGGACAAGGCTGTTGCCGGCGGGACTTCGACTCCAGAACCTCCTGCATCCGCATCGAGCTCCATTGGCGCCAGGGCTTAGGTCCGCAAAATTGCAAGATCCCCCGGGCAGGTTGGGAACCGGCGCCTTAACCGTGGCCGCATCAGTGTAGATATCAAACGCATTGGCGGCGAAGTGGGACGGGTCGAACGGAGTCGCTGCCATTGGGAAGTCGTTGCGCGCGCGCGCTCATGTCGCGGGGCCTTTATCGGGTGCGGACGGGCAGGTAGGCTCGAGTGCCGTCGATGTAGATGGAAAGTCCGGACTGGCGATGGAGGATCTGGGAGAGGTTGTGTAGATATCGCAGCTTGGTTCGAGAGATGGGTGCCGTGATGAGGTGTCACGGGCCCTCAACCAGGCCCAGACGGGTCGCAGGCAGAGCGGCCGCCTAATTTCAGTTCATCGCACTACAGGATCGTCAGTGGGAGTCGTTGAGGGATAATCCAGACGGGCGCAGAGTCCATGGGAAGCCAGGCGAAAGAAACAAGGAAATGGAAGAGCCGTGGGGATCCTGAGGCAGAAGGATGGAAGTTACTAACCACGGCGCGAACGAGAAGGGGGAGAACGGCGAAGGCGACAGGAGGAGGGATGGCGTTATATATATACTAAGATCGGATGGTTCGTCGCTGAACACAGCGATGGAATCGCAGGCGAACGAAATGGAGTGGACGACAAGAAAAGTCGCGAGGGAGCAAGATGCCCATTGCCTGTAGGCGTAGGAACAGGGCGGACAAGGCGTCGACTTTCTCGAGGTGGGATGGTATGGATGGCTCGCGAGAGATGGGGGAACGGTCCTCTTCTCCCCACAACACGCCTTGGAGGAGTTGACGCGCCCACCCTGTCAAGGCACTATTGCCTGATACGGTAGGACAACATGGCTGCCTTTAGAGAAGGTGGTGATAAGTGGGATTGTGAGTCGTGAGGTTGGACATATGGGTGGGTAGATCAATGTGAAAAGTGCAAGCGTGAAGTTCGTCATAGATAATTGCCCTGCATTGTTAACGCTCTGCTAACCCCAACTCGAAATCTGCAAAGAAGGAGAGAAAAAAAAAAAACCGTTGAACAATGAAGCCCCGAATCTTGTCCAACACACAATCAATTGGCAGCAGCCATGCAAGGAGTAGGGGGAAACTAACCGTTAAAGCAGCGCTCCTCCTGTCTCAAGACGCGCTCCATCCAAAGTCCCTTTTAGAGCTGCCTCTCCTTCCCACCCCGCCAAATTCAGTGCTTAACGCGGTGCACGCCCACTAAAAGGTACAAGACGACAGCACAGCGCAAGTGGCTCCCCTCATACCAGGGGCACGCGGCCAATGGGATGCTTCCGCCGTGGGGCGGCCGCTGAAACTGGACGGCAGACACGGCGCCTCCCCGTTGAGAGGTTCAGAGCGTTCTGCCTATCTTTCGCCGTCTAGCTTCATCGGCGTTGGGCATCATTCACAAAGGAATCGTGCGTAAAGAGGAAAAGAACTTGTGATAGATAGCTCAATATGCAAGGCGGATCAACTCATTGGCCATCGGCTCTTTTCCTAGTCCGGGGATTGACGTGATTGTCCCCCATTGTTCCGTTCCAAACTCGACTCGTTGAGTGAGGCGACAACTGGGTCTATCGCCTCGACACAATGGCTGGCTCTGTGAACCCGACAACTCGCGTGAGCCATATGCAGTATAAGATTAACAGGAGCGTTCACTGCCTATCTGGATTCATGAGGACAGATTTCCTTTTCGTTCAGGACATTTCCAGGTTCAACTAGGTATTCAATTGATGCTTGGCCTAACCAAGGACAAGATGTGGATATCTTGACCCAAAAAAAAAAAAAGCACACCTCTATAACTTGCTCCAAAACGACCCAAAAAATCCTGTATTTGCAAAAATTTCAAAGTGGTGATGTCCAGTGTTTACATGAAAAGAAAGAAAAGGAAAGAAATCATGGACCCATTATCCATTAGGCATGCAGCACCCAGTGCTCCTCGTGGCGCCGTCAAGATGCAACCGTCATGGCACAGCCTCTGAGCAAGCAAGCATCCGTTCCCATCTCTCGTGGCACTTTACACACATCGCACATCAGACCTCGCCCCAGCTCCCCATCGGCCCGTTGGACGCAATCACAGAACCCGTACCCAGTGAGCCCCCAATGTCCCAGTAGTGACGTGATGACACGCTACTCCGTCGAGCCGACCGTCTTGTGCTCTGACTCGCGCAACTGCTCGGGTGCCGTAGCGCCACGGGACTAGCGGGCGTTGTCGCCTTGAACGTCCGCCGCTCCGTCGGGGGCCGCATTCGCGACACAAGGGGGTGGTGTTGCCGGACGCGGGCCAGTTTGGCCGCAATGTCCTGTGTGCTTGACGTCGCCAGGTGAGTTGTCGTTGAGGGAGGTGGGTTGTTGCTGCGCGGCATGAATCGGGACCGCAGGTATCGGAACACAAGCTTCATGTCCAGGTCTCTCTCCCATTCCTCTTGCGTAAACACGTTGCTCATATGGGTATCTTGCGAAGGTGCCTGCACCGGTTCGGCTGGTGACTCCGCGGACCTGCCGCGAATGTCGATGGGCTGAGCTGCTGTCTGCATCGTGGGCTGGAACTGGGGGAACGATGCCTGCTGGGGTTGGGTGGGATGGATGTTATCCGCCGCTGAGTGCGACGTGTTGGATTCCGGGATGATGGGGAGGCCTGCATAGGGCAGAGGCATTTGCTGGACCCGCGAGTATGTGGAAAAGGCGCCAGGGTGATGAGATATCTGGCTCACGAGCATTCCCAGCTCCTTTGACATCTTCTCCAACATGTCCAGCTGCCAAGCTTCTCTGTCAGTGGGTGGGGGTTGGACCCCGAGCTGCTGCGAAGCGCGGGGTGTTGATGATAGATCCTCGTCGTCCTCAGGTACAGCCTCTCCGAGCAGGATGGAAATCATTCGCTCATCCATTCCGATCACATCTCGCATGAATTTCCTTGTCATCTTTGTCAGGATGCCCTCCGAGTGGTTCGGAGATCCGATAGCATCTTCATCATGCCATGTCATGTTATCAGATTCAGCATCTTGAGCAGGTTGTGAAGGTAACGGGATAGGGTTAGATGATGAGCGTTTGTGAGATGCCTGTGAGAGTCGTCTTCGTCTTGTCTCGCGCTGAATCTCTCCCAAGAGCACACGGCTGTGCTCCAATCGCCATGCCTCGATTCTCTGGCGCTTTTCCGACTCTTCAACATGGTCATTCTCCACGTCGAGCTGCCTCAAGTCAAAACTCTCCTTCCTCCGATATTGCCGCTTGGGGTTGAAACGTTCAAATTGGTATATTTGTTCTTGGGCATCAGCACCCAAGGTCGGCTGGTCCAGATGGAAAGAACCAAGTCCATCGTGAGCGGGGAAAACGGGCAAAGATCCCTGGTTGTCTTCCTGCTGGGCGTTGGGTCCGGGAAGCGATCGGAATTCGGGCAAGTGGCTGTCGAGGCTATCAAGCTCTGCATCGTCCTCTTCTTCAACAACAGCAGATGCAGAGGCAGATGGTCGCAACTCGGCCTCGACCTCCGATCTTACGACCGAGTTCAAGCTTCCCAGATCACCCACTCTCGACCGACCGGGCGTCACCAGAGACCGGTCGGTCTCGGTGAGGTACGACGTGGTCGTCACGTCGGTGGGCGCGAAGAGGACCCATGTCTGCGACTCGTCCTGTTGGCGCTCCTGGGTTATCGGCGCCTCTCTTCTGGGGAGCTCCTGCTCGTCGACCGAGGGCCGGACGACGCGCTGGATGGATTGGCGTGTCGGTTGGTGGAAAGCCATGAGTAATTACGGCTCCCGGTGGAATTCGTCGTGGTTTGTGTCGTGTCGTGATGTTTGAGTTCTGATAAGGACCAAGTAGACAGCCCGCTCAGGATAAGATGGATCGGTGTAGGTGAGGGAAGTGGACCCCCCTATGTCGGCCTATGTCGGGGGCTTGCAGCGGCTGTCTGCAAACAGGGTGGAACGGCGGTGGTTGGGGCTCGCAGCAAGAACCTTGAACAGGCCAAGCTTGACGAGAAGACGATGGGGAACAAAGAATGTAGGTTCCAAGAACCGAAAAGTGAAGAGAAGAAAGACAGACACTCTGTAGATAACCAGAGGGAAGAGGGTGAATGACTGAGGGACTGGAGGGGACCAGTGGTCAGAAGAGGGCACTACGCTCATGGGCGTCATCCACATCATCTAGACGCTGGCAGTTAGGTACAGTAGTCGGGGCTTGATCGGCGGGTGTGGGGGGGCGCCGCGCTCGCGTGTCCCGTCTGGTGGACATTCGATCCATCCATCCGCCATAGCCAGCCCAGCTCAGCTGGTAGGCCAGACCCCCAACAACAAAGCAGCGAGGGCTGTAAACAATGCCCATCTGTTAAGGTGCTTAAGCTGTCTTGGAATTGCCCGGGGCTTGCATGAGCAGCGCCAACACGCTCAGGGCAAAACTGCAACGTGAGAACTCTATGCCTCTGACGTGGACGCAATGCCATGGCATAGCCTGATGGAATGGGAATCCCCAGCCCTGCCGCCTCGACATGTACGTACAAGTCCCTTGACCGTGCTCACCGGCATTTCATCTGCACCGATGAGTTGATTCCAGCATCCATGTCATACGGTCCGAATCGCTGCAGCCTTCGAGAAAAAAAGGGGACCATGTTCGTGAGCAGTCTCCATGGGTCATGTCCCGTCAGATAGGTGTCTTATCAGATCAGTGGGCCCTGAGACTGCGAGACGATAAGAGATCTAGCCCGCCACTCTGCAGTAAAGTGACACAACCGCAGCCAGACGAGACCGAGACGGGTGCTCCCAGCTAGAGCGCTCCACCGCTAGCCACTCTATCCGCATCAATGGATGGGTTGGATGTTACACTGAGGGCAGACTACGGGAGCCCGTTCAGGTACATCGCCGCATGACAGAACGAGATTTTTTTTTTCTCTCTCTTTCTAGCGGATCCGATGTCTGCCCAACATCGATATTCCAAATCTCACTCAGCGGGATTGCATAAGAAAAACTCATCGCCTCATCTCTACCCATGCTCGTACAACAATAATGCACCCCTGATGTCTGTCTCGCCCGTCAAAGGACGACTCGCGCTACTTGTGACCTCGCTCAAATGGCGTCACAAACCGTCCAAGTGAAGTCATGTGGCCCGGATGAGGCGCCGACTTGACCCTGGAGTGCCCCAACAAGACATTTCTGTCTCCGCGAATCGTCTGCCGAGACACACTCACTCTCTGCTCTGTTGGCGTTTGCTGGCGTTCGCAATGCTATAACCCTTTAAACATCATGCTAAGTCCTGACAACAACAAGACGGACAACAAAGGACGTTTCAACTCTGATGGTCATGTGGGTTGTCCAAGTGAGTTCAGGTCGAGTCATGATTGTGATGGATGCTGGAACACTGACTAATCGGCCTTTCCCCTTCTACAACAGATCTGACTGACGCAAAGGGTTGAAATGTGATGACATTCCTTCTCCCTGCGCTATTCTTGCTGTGGCTTCGTCACGTGGATGAGCGCATTTGAGGGACATTGCCATTGCGAGTGGTCAACCATAACGACTGTGTGTGACTGTTATCCACTCAAGAACGGGGAAGCATGCATAAGTGATCGTCCATAACAGCACTGCAATACATACATACAGCCAGCAACAGGTACGAGAGGGTCACCGCATACGATACGGCAGGCTTGGGCACGCCAGTTCGGATCGAACTAACGAATCACAATGAGCCGTTACCCAAGTCGGTGGCATTGCCTCTTTCCTCTGGTTCAGTAAGCGTCCGAGTGGTGCGTCTTTCATCTGGACGGCTTGATCGAGCAACCTTCTCATTAAGGCTGAGAACGGCGTGAGCCAATATTGCTGCTCTCTCTCCTCTATAAACGAGAAGATATCCGAGAAGGTTAAGTTGCAAAGGTGCTTATTGATTCCGAGTCGCGAGATAAAGAGGTTTGGATTCTCCTTTGCGTGCATAGGGATAAGACTGTCGATATGGGTAACTTCTTCTCGGCGTTGCCTGACTAGTGCTGAGAATGAATGTCGCGTTTCTGATTGTCTTGTTACCTTGATATAGAAGCTGCGGCCACCCTCTAAGGCAAATCGTTGCATCGGGATAGTAGGCTAGGTTATAATGGTATTCTCCTTGTGAAAGTTCCGGATATGAGAATTGGCGGTGTTCCGGTTTGAAAAACCCTTCTCATAGTATAGATAGCTTACGCTATCTATTACCTCACCGAGAAACGGATATGGGTTTGTACCCTCGGGTGGTTGTTGAAGCTTCGTGACGTACTTGACGATGTTATGTGCATCGGTGGTGTCCCGCGAGCTGAAATGCTCTAGTACTTCCTGGCTTGGCATTGTAAAGCGATACCTTGGGCCGTAGATCACTGACCTGTCTCGCCACAGCTCGGACAAACATAGCACTCAACGTTACACACACAGCACAGTCAGCACTCCTGTATCCTAAGGGTCGAAAACAATGGTATTCCACGATATCAATTCTCAGGTACCCAGATGTTACACGAGACAAGGAACGGGGACGAGTCTGTTTGCAAGATTTCAATTTGCCGAATCGACACCCTCAACTCAAGACTTCTCTAGAGGTCCTTATTTGACATGCCATTTTGACGCCAGTAAACCCAGATGCCAGCCCAACCATCATTTCTTTAAGCCTCAGACTTGAAAGCGTCGGGGAAGCGGCGCATGTTGTTGGCGAGGTTGCCGTGGTTGGAGAGGAACTGGACGTAAGCACCGTCGACCTTGACGCGGCCGGCAGCCTTCTTCTCGAGGTACTCCTCACGTCGGAGAGGGGTGAAGCCCCAGTTCTTGGAGACAATGATCTTTTGTCGGCCAGGGAACTTGTACTGGGATCGTCGGAGAGCCTCAAGGGCAATGGCGCGGTCTGGTTTGTGGATTAGTAACATGATCCAAGAGTGGCAAACGGATTTGTCAGGTCAACTTACTGGCATCACGAGTGCGGACGCTCATGAGAATCTGGCCAATGTTGACACGGGCGACAGTGCCGTTGGGCTTGCCCCAGGCACCACGCATACCGGTCTGCAGTCTATCGGCACCGGCGCAAGACAACATCTTGTTGATACGGACGACGTGGAAGGGGTGAGCACGGACTCGGAGGTGGAAACCCTCCTTACCGGTGTTCTTGACGAGGTACTTGTTGGCGCAAATACGGGCGGCCTCGAGGGCCTCGGAGCTCAGCTGCTCATACTCGTTGGAGACGAGGTGGATGCAGAGAGGGAAGTCATCGACGTTGGCGCGCTTTCGGCCAAGATCGAAGATTCGGATCTTGGGGTCGGGGACACCACGGTTGAACCGAGACTTGGGATACGGCTGTGAGGAGGATGAGTCAGTAGATGTTCCAACATTATCGCGAGCTTCGTCGATGGGAGTAGAGGACACCCCGCGGGAGATCCGGTCATGAACATTTCGTCATGAGATTCTCCCAAGCAAAAAAGTCCCCCAAATTCCCATCGACGTCGAGCGCATCAAAACGCACCTTGTTCTTGCAGTATCGGTAGCAACGAGCGGGACGGCGCGCCATTTTGTCGGATTGATGGTGATCTGTCCGTAGTTGGGTGATGTGGTGTTGGAGGGAAGATGAACCCGACAAAAGTGATACCGACTGCCTCTTCCTGATTAATCCACCAGGTTGATTTCAAAGCAGAGGTGCGATCCGTGGCTCCACCCGTGTAAACCTCGGCTTAGGGCTCACGCGAGTGCACCCTAACGCTCATTGGCCGACCGCCCCGCCCCGCAGAGCACCCACCTACAGCTTGCCAAAACTCCAAATTCTTCGAACTTTTTGATATTCAACCTCAGCACTCCATCACCCAACGTCCAGTCGCCGTCACCGAGTCGCCAATCCGTCAAAATGGCCCCCCAGAAGAAGAGCAAGAAGGATGCCAACAGCATCAACTCCAAGTTGGCGCTTGTTATGAAGTCCGGAAAGGGTACGAAGACGATTTCCTGCGCTTGCGACGAGAAAACCAATGGCTAACGAAAATTTCCAGTCACTCTTGGATACAAGTCTACCCTCAAGAGCCTCCGATCCGGCAAGGCCAAGCTCATCATCATTGCTGGCAACACTCCTCCTCTCCGCAAGAGTGAGCTCGAGTACTACAGCATGCTGTCCAAGGCCCCCATCCACCACTTCTCCGGCAACAACGTAAGTTGAACTACGCTACGTTTCCTTAATGTCTATCATCTTGCAGCTTCATGCAAGATGGTTCCTTTTTTCACTTCTCAGGAATGCTTGCTCGTCAAGCATTTCTCTGGCTTCAAGAAGAAATTCTTGAGGCCTGCCCAGAGAAGAAGTCGTTACGACTTTGGAGGGTTCATAGGCTTACTCGTCTCCCTACAGATTGAGCTCGGTACCGCCTGCGGTAAGCTCTTCCGTTGCTCCACCATGGCCATCCTCGACGCTGGTGACTCCGATATCCTCAGCGACCAGCAGGCTTAAGCAGCTAGCTAAAGGAGAGTGCATTTCATGGCGTTTCGGGTAAAAAGGGTCCAGGGCATTTGAGGATATACCAATCAATATGATGAAAAAGCGACGACTTTCAGCGAGAGCATACCCGCCGTGAAGGCGTGGAGGTTCTCCCCTCGACCTATGTGTCTTGGGCTTCAGCTGGGCTTGGCATCGATTGCCAGTCCAAGTCAAATGAAAAAATAAAGCTCATGACCGTTGTTCCCCGCCATTTGTTGTCTCTGTGCCTGTCTGTGTCTTGTCTTGAATGTGCTGAGTGCCAAGCCAAGTGTTGTGTGGTTGTGCCTGTTGCCCCCAGGACTCAGCACGGGCACTTATGGTAGACAGGGTTGGCAGCATGTTTCCGATCTGTTCGTTCATCTCTCTAAACTGCATGTCATTGCTCGTCACGAGCTGCGGTAGGTATTATGTCTGCCTGGACATTATGATACAAGCTGGTCGGTTTCCGTGATACAACGATGGCATGGATATCCTTGACGGTTGGTTGGTGCAAGGGATTCTGGCAAATTAGACATTGCCGGCGTCCGGTAGTAATGGCCATCTTCTCATAACGCTCACCATGGCATGAACAAGTTGCTTCAAGCTCTTGCGCATTAAACTTCCAGCTAAAGCGCGACGAGCAGGGTTTCGAGTACAGTTACGAATGGTTGATAATCTGGCCATATTGAAGTTACAGCACTGTATCAGCAACAAGAAACACTTTGCACAATCAGTCGCGAAGGCCAGGCTCCCTTTCCCCCCAGTACATATAATCGGTTCGTCATTAATCCCGGAGTGGCTACTTCTAATGGGTAGAAGCTCCTTGCGAAATGAAGTCGATGAAGCAGCTTCCAAACACAGGCATCAACATCCCCGTCCAGCATCAACATCCTTTCATGGGTAATTTCCAATCTCTTGATTAGAGGCACCAAAACAGAGGTCATGCACCCGACGCATGGATCAGGCCTTGGACCATGTCAATTTGCGGGAGAAACACAGACAAGAGCTTCCTGTTGCCCTGGCCAATGAGTCCAAGGGTTGGGCGATCAAAGGGGGAAGCTAGGAACGGTGCTACGTCTGGGCGGGAACCTCCGCAGTCGTGGAAGACCAAGAGCAAATGGCACGTTTCACCAAGGAGTATTGGACGTGTTGCAGGCCGCGCAAGAGTGATTAGCTGCTACAGTATGAGTTGCATCGGAATACCGTGACAGACGGACCCTGCAGCGTCCATCAAAGAGGATACAGTAAGTAATAAACACAGCCATGCCTTGTGTAGCCCGTCTCATCTTTGACACTTGACTCGACTCGACAGCAACGCCTTGTTCTTCAGCAATCACTTACTGCCGTGGCAACTGCGCAGCCGCATTCCGAGGACACGTACTGTACTCACCTCCATCACCTCGACACATCCATTTCCTTTTGGCTCTGAGTTAGTGGAGCTTGTTTCAATAATAAACTGAGGTTTGACTGCCCCAGAATAATTATAACTCTCGGCTTCTGGACGCTCCAGCGCCACACGCTACGCTGCCACTCTGCCAATACCCCTACCCCGGGCTACCCAATTTGAGGCGCAGCTAGAGGCTTCCCACCTTCGGGCACTCCTATTTCGCCCTCCGCTCTCTGTTGAGTATTTGTGTTCCAGGTCACTTGGGCGACGTGCAGCAAGCCGCAAGCCGCACAGTCTCGACCATCATAATCAGCATATTTACTTACTTTTTTACTTGGTTGCCCGCGCACCATTTGCTTCTGAGCATAGCACCTGCTCTTCTCTTTATTCAACGTCCAGAGCGTTTGTCACAGTGACGCTCGTTATCGCGACATGTCTGCTGTTACCAAGAAGCCCCCGGCTGGCGGTGTCGGTCGGGTGTCCCACGCCGACTCGAGCCCTTCCCCATCTCTATCTCGCTCCAACTCCAGGGCATCGACCCCTACTAGTGGCCATGCGCGGACTCGATCGCTACGAAACGGAACACCTGTCTCTGCCCGTGCCGCTGCTGCTCGGAGGGACACAGGGCTCAGCAACGCCGAAGCTGATGCCCGAGCCGAAGCCGCTGCTGCTCTAGAGGATCTCCAGAAGCGTCTAGAGAAGGAGGAGAAGCAGTCACTTCAATATCATCGCCAGGCCGAGGTTCTGCAGTCGAAGCTCGATGAGTCGGTCAAAGAGTCGGCCAAGCTAGAGGAAAAGGCCCACGAGTTCGAAGAGCAGATCGAGACGTTGAAGAATGAGAAGCGAGAAATGACACGCCAGATGAGAGAGATGGAGTCTATCTACGAGGCGGAGCGCAGTTCCATCCTTAAGGAGAAGGAAGACATGTCGAATCGAGAGGAGGAGATGCAAGCCATGATACAGAGGCTCAAGGACAGCCTAGCCCAACGGAACAGTACGCCCGAAGAGAACCGCCCGTCGAGACAACGTACGCATACGAGACTTGCCTCGTTTGACATCACGATGCTAACATATTTCAGATACAGCCAGTTCATCCCCCTCTCTCGATAGTGGCAGCTTTGCCCCACCATCCTCCATACAACGAAGTGACTCGCGGAGCAGTTCGAAGCTGATCCTCCAGAAGGATAAGCTGATCGAATCTCTACGTCTGGAACTTGCAGAGGCCCAGATTAAGCTCGTCGAGTCAGAGAACCAGGGCGGCGGCAGGTTGCACGAGGTTGAGCGTCTGCTCATGGAAGCTCGCATGGCCAATGCTCGACTTATGGAAGACAACGAGAGTTACCAGCTTCTTCTTCAGGAGCGGACTCTCAAGGGCGACTTTGGTCAAAACGACTTCAGTTATATGGGCTCAAATTCCAACCAGGACGCACTGAATGCTCTCGAGGGCAAGACTGGAGGATCCAGCCTTGCCGATGAGCTTTCCGAAGCCAGCGAGGCCGAAGCCCATGAACGACATGAGACCGACCGACGCCTAGAGAACGAACTCAAGTCCATGAAGGAGCAGAACAAGGCCCTTACACTATATATTAACAAGATTATTGAGCGTCTTCTTCAGCATCAGGACTTTGAGTCTATCCTGGATCAGTCGAGCGATCTCAAAATCCTCCCAGATACCAACAAGGACCTCCCTCTCCCCCCTACGCCATCGGACAGACAGCAATTTCCGCCCAATCTGCTTCAACGGGCCAAGTCCATGGCTGTTGGCCCTACGAAGCCAAGACCGAGACCGATCTCTGTCATGTCCCCTTCAACCACCTCGAATCACACCGACCCTGACAAGGCTCCTAGCATCCCTATCGGACTGACGCGGTCAACGAGCACGAGGAGATCGCGACCTCAGAGCGACCAGTATACAGGGGCGGCCAGTCTCGTCAGCCAGATGTATAGAGGACCAGACGGCCCCGTCTCTCCACCCCTGGGCACGCCGAGACACTCGCAGACCTTCTTCTCGCCGCCCAACATGTCAGGCAACCCTAATGCGGCCGCTCGTATACCTAGCGGAACCTCTGTGGCCACCTCTGGAAACTTCCCCGGCATGAGGAGCGAGACGTCTAGCTTGAGCGGAGAGTCTGGTGACATGTCCACTGCTTCTTCGCAGTCGCCTCCCCGATCCCATACTGATAGGCACACGACGTCTTTTGCGGGAGGCAAGCCACGACCACTGCGACTCGTCCAGGAGAACCAAGACGCCGTCAAGGAGAATAAGAGGTCGAGCTGGTACTCTCCGTTCACCTGGGGTGCCAAGAAGGAGGAGCCCCAGGTTCCATCCGGCAACCCAATTCCAGAATAAGGGATGATGAGTCGGATCCGGGGGTAATGATGATGAGCGAGTTGCTGGCTTGAATGATCGTGACGGATTGGATATATACATTCACGGGGCATCCATAGGGACTGATGACTGGACATGTACGATTTACGTCATTAGATATAGCGGCGTTGGGTTCATGGATTATCGCTGGCTCTATCGACACTGTCTCGTTATGCACTTTTTTATGAGATGGGCGGTGTTTGTTTTTGGGTAACGTCTTTGGTTGTCCTTGGGATAGAGAGAGAGATAGCATTGATGATGCCCTGTAGAGATATATGGTTGCTGGCTGGCTGGTTGTGATGAGGCGTGATTGGGGAATGACACTCATGCTCCGTAGTTATAGTTGAATATTGAATGATGCCTCTCTACAGTTTTTCTCATTGCGTTTGTGCCAGTCATATCTGGAGTTTGGCAAGATGGAGCCGAGATGTTACGGTTATGCAACTCATGGCTATTAATCAACCAAGTTGTCGACGTCAAGACTACAGTGACATTAGGTTACAAGGAGTTGGTCGAGTTATCACGAGTTTATGAGACTTGTTTCAAGTCCAGCAACTCATAATCAACTGAAACTACTCTTCCGTATGATATCACTAAGGACGTGATGGAAATCCCGTGGCCGATGACGATTTTCTGCACATGAGACTTTGTGCTACACTAGCCCTAGCCGATATCGTCCTCCTGGCCATGATGACCCCCAAAACAGAGGACCAACAAGAGTCACGCATTCACTCTCATCCCACTGAAAGGGGACCCTATGTGCATGCTGTACAAAATCAATAGCCTACGAAAATTGGGTGCTACGATGCTAGGCAAGAGTCCACGTCAATACCCTAGCAGGATTGGAGTAGTAGGAAAAAAAATCACTCCATGGACTGTGATGTGTAAGGCGCCTATTCGCAAACAACCACCCGCGCTGCCCGCATAAGTTAGACACCCCTCCCTCCCCAAGCAGCGACGGACAAGTGGCCAGGCAGGGAAAATAGAGACTTGAGCGTGACGGGTCTTTTTTTTTTCAACGTCTGACAGCTCAGCCCGGCCTGATGATCCGCGCAGGAACCCGAGGAGGCGATAGGTCCGGCGTGTCAGAAGCCTCTTTTTTAGGGGGAGGGATGGATGGATGATGGGCGCGTGGGGTTTTGGGCGTTTTGGTTTTTTAATCGCTTGGGGGGTGAAAGAGTGGGATGGTTGAATCAGAGGGAGAGAGAGTCGCTATCGTAATACAATAAGATTCCAAGACAATATGTGTTTCTCATGTACAAAAGGAGTGTTGCTGATTACTAGGGACGCACGCATGCTCGGGTTGCGTCATGAAGAGTTTCCTAGGCACCCCAGGCTAAGTACTCGCAGAATCAGCATGCACGTGTCATGCGATTCGTCCTTGATCCGATCCTCTGCCTGGTCCATCTCGTTGGCTTGTTGTTGGTTTATTGGTGTATATGGGTAGGTAGTATAAAGTTGCTATTCGCTGTCAGTCAGAGCTGACTAGAGCTAAAGATAAAGCACAACAACAACACCTACGTGTACAGGCTAGAGAAGCCAACAGTGAATGAATGAATGCACTGGCTTGGAAACTAAGTAGCGAGGGACTTCAGTGTCGGCGGTAGTGCACTGGAATAGTTTTGCTCTCTAGAGATGACATTGGTTCAAGCTGACGCCGTCACTTAAAAGACAGGTTGACGCCGTTGTGGCTGTGAGGCATGCGCTGCGGATGTGGATTCAAACGGCTGTAATCGAGATTATGTCACTCCTCGAATCACATCTTCCAGCCGTCTCACATGAACCCTGCCATGTCTTGTGTTACACAGCCTACTGCAAAGTGGAAGAGTCCGAGGCGAAGGAAGGGGGGGGCTTCATGTCGAGGTCTTCCAAGTCTGCCTCTCCTCACGTAAATTGATCACCTACCCCGTAATCTTATCTCTTGTCTGCCTCTAATCACGTCCGCCAGCAGTGGCTTGGGGGTGCTACCTCATATGCTGTTGAACGGGTGCCACACGCGCGGCCGATGGTGGGGAGGGAACATTCGTGTCGGACTGTGAGAGGCCGAGCACAGCGTGAAGGGCTGTGACCTCGAGAGGGCTGAGGCCTTTTCACCATGGATGGCAGTTGCACTTTGTCACTGCTGTGCGCAGCAGGCCCCTGGCCCATCGCAACGTCTACTGATACGTCGAGGTACGTGACAGCCTGGTGAAATCCAGGGTTGACGGAGGCCGAATCTGGCATCCGAATCAGGTCACGCCCAAGTCTCGGACGGGAGAGCGGGAGTTCATGGAGGGGCGGGAACCCCTCCCTCTTCGAGAACAAGACGGATAGAAGAGAACGACGACATGGATCGGAGCACGGAATAAGGCATGGCATGATACTGCATCACAATCTGTGATGGCCAGGGGGGTGGAATGAGAAGCAGATGAGACCGAGGTTCATTCATGAGCATACAGGGTAGTTCCAGGTGAACCGTGCTTGGATCTGAGAGATGAGAGTTGGATGAAGGGGTATGACTGACAGACACAGCGCAGCGCAGGAGACAAGGCTCCGCCCGGTCCCCGGCAAGTCCTCGAGGTGTTTGTCAAGATTCGTTTTCGGTTCTCTGGCTAGGAGCGAGTCTATGTGTGAGCCTTGTCCCCGAGTCAACAGGGCTCACAGTTCAAGGCAGGACATGACAAGAACGCCCAGTTAGACCGGCACAAGAGCGAGCGCTCTCGTCTCGTCGAAGACCAGCGCCCAGCCTCGTGGCATCGGGAGCGGCAGCACTATATCTTGCATCGAACATCTCCCTGGGGAAACATGGTCAGCCGTTTCGGCCCCAGGCTCTCTGGGTGGGAAAAGTCGGCCGGAGTGTATCAGCAAGGGTCGTCAGCGTCTCGCTCATTCAGGTGCCTGTGCCTGTGGACCCGGGCAAGGCGCTCAGTTCCCCGGGCCCTAGAGAAGAGGAGAGCCAGAAGAATCGCAATGTGCGGTCAGAAGGGAGGTCACGGGGCCATGGTGAGAATACCCAAAGTGTACATGTGGTGCCGTTGCCATGGAGCCGGTGAGGCTGTAGCCCGCATGTACTGCTGCTTGTTGTCTTGTCCCTGACTTGAGGCGGACAAGTGCCATGTAGGAGCGTTTTCCGGACCATTCGTTCTTGTTTCCGGGTAGCCTGTCAATGACGGCCTTGGTACTAGAGGGGAACGGACTGTTGGGACGGCGCCAGGGGAGCGTTCCCGCGGGAGGGCCGGCTCTCGGGGACATTGCCATGGGATCTTCGTTGGGTGCACATCCACCTACGTAGTGATTCCAAGGCTCCCACGAGTCCATGACGCACAAGTTGCTGGGCTCCAGCTCCAGCTGTCGATCCGGCTGGCAGTTTTCTTTTTTTCTGGGGGATGGACATGATCAAAGCAGGCAAGACTCGGGGAGCATAGACGAGAGAGATGATGCAGATTTCAATGCCCACATGATCCAGCCTTGAGCCATTGAGAGGCATGCCGGGCCACTCAAGGTCGTTGCCAACGTGGCGCTGGATACTTTACTTTTCTTTACCAAGCAAGTCTCTTCACCGGGGACATCCCTCTTGAACCCGGTGCGCGTCTTCGGGTGCCGATTACTAAAGCCGACAAGAAGCATGACAGCGTGCCATTCCGCTCCAGAAGAGGCCTGATGGATCCAGCAGAGACGGCCAGACGAGAGGGAAAAAAAAGCAATCTCCTCCACCGCCTGACTGCCGGGCCAAGTCAAGTGGTTGCGAAGCCCCTGCTGCCGTGTGAAGAGGTGAAGACTTCTCTCTCTCTCGCCTGGCCATGAACCCGGGACTTGGCGCACCAAACAAATTGGTTGCGACCGGGAACTGACGGGACGGACGTTGGCGGGCGAGAATGAGTGAGGGGATATTGGGATTATCGGACAAACGAGGAGTCTCATGACCCGCGCGTCCTGAATGATATGAGTTCCTGGACAAAGAAGCGAGAGATGATTGATCTGGTAGCTTTTTTTTTTTTTTTTTTTGGTGTGGGAGCAATCAGGTACCGGTTACAGGGGGGTCTTTCCGCCAAACAAGGGCCTGGGCTCTGAAGATGGATGGTGGTCCATCCTTCCTCCGTCACCGGGTGCCAGGAACCGGCTCCAGGGGCCAGTGGAAGTACGGATTTTGAGCTCAAAACCAAGTTGAAGGCAGACGCTTTGCTTTGCTGTTGGGCCAAGCACGGGGAAGTCCCCGACATAGATGTTAAAACAATCTGGGCATCAGAGTCTCGAAGGAAGTGTATCCTTAATTTTACTCTCCTATGTCCTTCTCATAGTGCTAATAAAGAGCAAGAAGCATAGGTAGTCCTCCCATCTCGGTGAGCCGGCTAGGCTTACAAGACTAGGTGCCTCAACCAAGCGAGCGAGAGTTGCCAATCTCGCCCGCCTCGTTCTCCAACATATTGTCTCGGTCTTCATCTGGGTAGCTAGCCTGGAATGTCTCTCGGCTGTCGGTTCCATGCCCGTTTCCTCTCCAAGGAAAAAAGCACGGGCTGTTTGGCGGTATGGCTGCTCTAGCGACCACGCGCAATGGCTCAACGGGCTTCTTTAGCACCTGAGCAACGTCGAGCCCAGCTTCTTGTTCAGGCACAAAAGCACAGACGAGGCTTTTCATCAGCCCATCCCAACCAATTCCTAGGGTATCCTCATCATTGAGCAAACAAACAATAAAGAGTAGAGAATGAGACCAGACCAGACCAGACCAAAATAGAGAGTGTGAGAAAAAGCCCTTTCACTAACATGGGGCTGGGCTGTTGAGAGTCTAGCCCACACCCACAAGGCCAAGGATGAAAAAGAAGTTTAGACAGTGCCAGTCAGTGCATCAGCGTGAACATGATTACGACATTATTGTAGTATCGTCCCCTCACTGGCCCTCACCGCGTAGTCTGTGGCTTTCAGACTTTCTTTTCCCTCTTTCTTTTTCTTCCTCTTCTTCCTTTCCTGTCATCAAGGGCTTGACTTCCAGCCAGCCGCGTCCTTGCATCAAGAGAGAGAAAAATCTGACAGCCCCAGCATCAAATCCACACACACCCACTCGCACACTCACACACACGCACCCGCGCGCGGTCAAAGTCACCCAACAAGCAATTATCACAGCTAGAGCCAAGGGCTGGGCTCGTTTTTGTGTGCGTGTGGCATGCCAGCTCCGTACCAAGGCGACCCGACAGATTGTGTCATGCTCTCGCGCTAAGTTGGGCTGGCCAATCCCCTTGCTCTACCCCAGCCCAAATCTGCCCCTTCCTGGTTCCTTTTCAGGTTCCTTTTTCCAGGCCCGGTCCAGGGAGTGCCAGGTTTCTCTTATTTGGGGGCGCCTCTCATCCGACGCCCTCTGCCCGCGCTGCCCTGCACTGCACACTGCGCTGCACGTCCGCTTGTTTCTTACAGCCTGCAAGACAGTACGTACCGGCTGCGTCAGTGCTTGCTTGCTTGCCATCCATCGAGTCGAGTTTTTTTCCTTCCCTCCTGCTGGCGCCGACGCCTCGAGTAGGGCGGATATAGGTACGGCCGGGTACATCAAGATCGTCACCTCTCCCACTTCTTCCAGCACTACGCCCACCTCCACCCATCGTTTACACCCACCGTCACTCCCGCCGACCACCACCACCACCACCTCTACTTGCTTGACCTAAACACCACTTCTACATTCGACAATAAACCACTTCGCTGCATCATCAACGTTTTTTCTCTCGCCTTTGGTGCGCCATTACCACCGGGCTGCTTCTTCCTGCATACCGTTGAACCTTGCCCTGCTTCCGTTTTACTGCCAACTTCTCTCACCCCCCTGTCTTCGCCTTCTGTCGACCCAACCATCCCGCCCGTCCGCTCGTGTCGTCTGCCACCTTCATCGACAGACTTGCGCAAGCTGCCGCCCGGAATAGGTTGGGTTTAGGTGTCTGGATCTTTACCTTGCGCCCTTCTCACCACATACCCGCGCTCTCGAGGCCCTCGATCTCGCCCACGCCCCCCAATGACGACGAGCCAACCACGATGATCCATCTTGAAGCCTGCATCGCCATTCATCGTCCCTGCTAAGGCCCGTCCCGGTGGCATGCTCCCTCGACTCTCACTCCACCAATCTTGCAGGCTACCGTAATCATGGACAAGTCATCTGCCGTCTCTGACGGCCCCTCCGGCCTCGGCCGTTCTGCATCCAACTTGTCCGATAGATTACGCTCCAATACCAATACTCCCGATCCTTCTGGTACCTCATCAACAACTACAACCACAACGGGCAGCCAGAACTCGAGACATTCTTCCACAAACAACTCTGTTGGCCCTTCGCCTCTTGCCTCCAGAGATTCATCGCCCACACGACGTCCACGAAGGACACCCTCAGCAAATCGACTCCCCGGTACTCGATCCCGCAAGAACAGCCAGACCGATCAGAGTCCCTCGCGCCCAACACGACCAAGCTACATATCCGCTGCTCCGGCGCGCTCTTTGTCGTCAACAACAACCCCCACACTCCTCCCCTCGCAAGAACAGCAACAAATTCAAGCGCCGACTCCACAAAAACCAGGTTTCAATACGGATCTGAGGGATAGTCATAGCCCGCGATGGCCCGTCTCGCCCCGCCTGCGATCACCTCCTCCCCAGTTTAGCAGGCCTGGGATGCCTGCTCGCCGCAGTGAACACGACCTGCCTTCTATCAACGTCCAGCGACCCAGCCCTTCACCACAGCCGGTGGACCAGACCACGTCAGAGAGTGAGATGGAGGAATCACAATTCCCTTCTGGAATCAGGACCCCGGCCCGAGGGGCTTTGGAAACGGTTCAGGAAGTCAGCCTACCAAACTCTCCAAACCCTCCCAGCAACCCAGCTCTCGTAGAAAAGTTGAAGGAGAAGCTCTCTGGTGCTGAGGGTCACTCCGATACTGCGCTTGCCGACGCCCGGACATTGCGAGCTCGAGCCAACCTGACCGGTCAAGAAAGCGGGAGCGACACCAGTAATAACAAAACTGAGCCGAGAAGAACGACATCAGTCCCTCCGCCTATGATCACGCGACAGTCTAGTGCCATGTCGACGAAGCAGATGAAGGCGAAGCAGGACGGTTCTACACAAAGCATGACGGTTGAGACCGAAACCGTTCCGAGTGTCCCTCAAGTTGCTCTCGCAACAGGCCCGAAAAGCGAGGGTCCCAACGGTACTCTTAAGACGAAGCAAAGTACCGAGACCATTAAGCCCAAGAAGGAGAAGAGGAAGACGTCGCGCAAGCAACCTGCTGTGAATGCGGGAAATGGTGAGCTATCGCCTCGCCATGCGATAGAATGTGACTGCTAACAAACTTTAGCTTCATCGAAAGCAGATATCTTTGAGGCATCCATTGCGAGCGCTGTCGACGAGGCTAATACCTCGGACTCGGAGGAAACCTTTGTCTATGATTCTAACCCTCCAGATGGAAATGACCGAGCTGGACGGCGATTTCATTCTCGGACTCCCAGCGCGACCTCCATGGCCAGCCAGGCTGACCGTCAAAACCTGCGCTCCATCTACGGCATCATGGAGGGTCCTGGGCCTGTTCATGGACCTAAAAAGACGATGAAGTTCGTCAATACTTTTACTAGCAACGGAAACGACAACTTGGCAGTTGGAGACGAAGACAAAGCCTCCAACCGTGGAGGCGGTAGCGGATCGACACGAGGCACGACAAGGCACCATCATCACATTGGTCGCTGGGGCCGTCAACCTGGCAATACCCATCCTTCACTCTTTGACAACGAGTCTCCGTTCCCGAATGCGGCGAGGACCAAGCTTGCTGGTGCCAATTCTCGCAACTCATCTGGGCCTCCAAGCCCGCGAAATGCCCATCCGAATCGACAATTTGGTCATAAGCGTTCCGCGATGCAAATGTCATCGAACTATGACATGGACGATACGACTGGTGCCGACGACGAGCGTACGCCGCTCATGGGCTCAATGCGATCCGGACGCTCACAGCGGAATCGACGGGGGCCACACAATCTGCGACAGGCCGAGTCGCAGACATTTACGAGACGGTCGTCATACCTGAACCGGTTCGCGGCATGCCTCGTCCTCACCATGATGTTTATGCTGGTGATTACCGGTGCCATCGGTTTCATGTTTGCCACTTCACAGCCAATGACTGGAATCGAAATCACTGCCATCCACAACGTGGTGACTAGTGAACAAGTCTTGATGTTCGACCTGACCGTCAAGGCGCACAACCCTAATATCGTTGTCGTCACAATCGACCACGCAAACCTGGAAATATTTGCGAAGTCAGAGTACACGGGGACAGATTCAGATTGGTGGACGCGTCCACATAACCCAGGAGATATCCTCCCTCGGGATGATCCTGTGAACGATCCACCACTGGACGACCCTGACCCCGACGACGACCTTAAACCCAATGTTCTGTTGGGACGGATCACAGAGTTCGACAGCCCTCTAACATTTGAAGGCTCTCTCTTTCACCAAGGCACCTCGTCATCAACCGGCGAGATGCAGCTCGGATATCCACTGAACGGAACAGCAGGCGGCTCGAGACGATGGGAACGAATCTATCAGAACGAGTTTGACCTCATCGTCAAGGGTGTCGTTAAGTACACCCTTCCGATGAGTGCCCGCGTCCGTAGCGCGACAGTATCCGGAAGAAAGACAGTGAAGCCGAACTCGGCCAATGATCCATCCCACAAACCGAACAGCACCACACTGGATCTTTCTAACTAGATGGGGGCCTGCCTAAAGAAAGGCGGAAACCCTTCTGGCCTTTCCTTTGTCACAACAACGAACGTTTGTCTTGTGTATTTTGAGCGCGCATGGCATGCATGACATCTTGGGGATCGGCGGGCGTTGGATGTCAATTTCCAACCACATGATGGCTGATCATTAAAGGAACATGGAGATGCAAGATTTTGACTCATTGGTTTATAGACAGGGATAACGCCCATGCTTCCTGTCAGGTGTTTCTTGGGTGGTTTTTAACGCGTGCTGGTTTCATTACTCCGGACGGCCAGCCTATCTAAGTGAACACATTGTGTGCCGTGGTGCAAGTATGCCTTGCCACGGAGGTTTGGCCGCGGAGAAGGGTTATGGATGGAGTTATTGCTTTTGTTTTTCGTTCTACAAAACCTTATAGATGGAAAAGCGGCAACAATATGTTGTAATTGTAACGGCTTATGACAACACCAACAAACAAGAAAATTATGAGTCGTCGAGACTCGGGGGAGATGGAGGCTTGGAGCACATATGAGATACATAGGATGGAAATGAGAAAGGCATATCTTGCTGAACCTGATGGTTTCATAATTGAGCATGATATATCGTGAAGACAAAAGGTATTGATTGAATCTTGTAATATCTACTCTGAGAGCACGCTGTTCAATGTGAAGACGCCCCAACGCCATCTCTTTTATACGCCGACCTTGGCCCATTCAAATCCGCCCACCCAGTACTCATTCAGACTTTTCAGATCGTAGAGCGTATCAAGAGAAGTGGATGCCCTCCTCGTTGAAAGCAAACAGGAGGCGGAGGAAATCGTTTTCGTCACACTTTCCAGATCGCTTGTCTGCCAGCTCAGTCACATCCTCGAGTACCTTGCGGATCTTCTCTCGGACAAGCTCGGCCACCTTTGTCTTCTTTCGCTTGCTCTTTGTCTTGGCGGTTGCTGAGTTTTGCATCTCCTTGAAGAAGTCAGGGGCATCTTCATCCTCATCGACGTCCATGCCGCCCTCCTCAGCGTCACCATCCTCCATATCCATATCGTCGTCCTGACCATCCTCCACCAGGGCGTCATCAACAGGAACGCCGTTCATGGCGCACCAAGTACGGTAATTTCGTTCAACCATGGCTAGCACCTCCTTGGTGCCGAGCCAACTCGCGCGCAGAGTCTTGTTCTTGCGGACAAAGCACACTCGCAGCAGTCCATCCCACTCATCCCAGCTAACGTTGGGGCGGTCCTTGCCCGTCTTGGGCTCAATACGAACAACGGAAGACTCGACTTGCGGTGGGGGTCGGAAGTTGTTCTTGCCGACCTTCATGATGTGGGTGATCTTGGCCCAGAACTGGGCGTTGACTGAGAGGCGGCAGTAGAGGGCGTCACCGGGACGGGCTGTAAGTCGCAGGGCGAATTCGCGCTGGAACATGAGAACTGAGGTACGAGGAGGGTTTGGGAGGGAGAGGAGCTTGAAGACGAGAGGACTGGAGATCTACGCAAGAGTTGTTAGTTCTTGATCATGAAATCTTGACAAGCTTGGTGTGGCATACTTGATAGGGGGTGTTGGATATGCAGACATCAAACTGCGGGAGCTCAGTCTTGATAACATCGCCCAACAAGACCTCGAGTTTCCTCTGCTCAGGCGTTCCCTGCACACGCTTGGTGACTTCGGCCGCCATTCGGGGATCGACTTCGACACAGATGCACTTCTTTGCGCGCTCCAGGATGCGAACCGTCAGGTTACCGGTACCAGGACCGACTTCGAGGACGGTATCCGTGGGCTTCAGGAAGGCCTTCTCGACAATGGCATCCGAGACACCGGGGTTCTTGAGAATATGCTGGCCAAAGTTGGTGTTGAACTTGAAGACGTTGTTCTTGTTGGAGTTGGAACCGCTTCCTCCTCCTCCTCCTCCTCCTCCTCCACCGCTTGGTCTATCGTACGGTGTGCTCGATGAGCTACCGCGCTTGGCGTGCTTTATCTTGGCCATGGTGTACTCAATTTGGCCTTGTCGTCGCTGGCTTTGCGATTCAAAATCACTAGAAATCAAATCGTGGGGTTCCTTGTGGAGGGGCGTTGGTGAACTTTTTTTCGGTGTTATCTTATCAATTATAAGATAGTGTGTGCCAGTGTGTTTGAGACCAGGTGTCAAAATACCCCAGAGAAGAGCGGGTCTGCTGCCAGACTGAGTCAAAGTTTTCACCCGTATCATTTCTGTTTTGGACCTTCCCATCAGCCTCAGTTTACTGCCTAGACCTGGGCTTGTGGCTAAATTGGAGCTTTGTCGCAACATCCTTCTTTCTTTGAACCCAACTCATCAACTTCACACAACGCAATCGCTCATTTCAACATCCAATATCGGAAGCGCCAACAGGTCCCGTCGCGAAAATGTCGGGACGACGCGACTTTCTCAACCAGCCAGCGCCTGAGAACTATGTTGCTGGTCTTGGACGAGGCGCAACAGGTTTCACGACACGATCCGATCTTGGTCCGGCTAGGGACGGTCCCAGCGAAGATCAGATCAAGGAGGCCCTTGCGAAGCGCGCCGCTCAGCTTGGTCTCGCGCCGGATAAGAAGGGAAAGGAGAAGGAAAAGGAGGACGAGGGCGACGACAATGACGATCGATACCAAGACCCTGACAACGAGGTTGGACTCTTCGCCGGCGGCGTGTACGACAAAGACGACGAGGAAGCCGATCGGATATGGGAATGGGTAGATGAGAGGATGGATCGAAGAAAGAAGCAGCGAGAGGCGCGAGAGCAGGCCGAGAAGGACGAGTACGAACGCAACAACCCCAAGATTCAGCAGCAGTTTTCCGACTTGAAGCGCGCCCTAGCGAGCGTCACGGACGATGAATGGGCGAACCTACCTGAGGTTGGCGACCTGACTGGAAAGAACCGACGCAGCAAGCAGGCGCTGCGACAGCGATTCTACGCTGTACCCGACAGCGTCCTTGCGGCGGCACGCGACTCGACCGAGATGGGCACAACAGTCATGGACGAGGGTACGGCATCTAGCTCTGGTGACGCTTCGGACGGGACCATGACAAACTTTGCCAAGATCGGAGCGGCCCGAGACAAGGTGCTTAAGTCCAGGCTAGAGCAGGCTGGCACCGACTCGGTCGCGGGAGGAACCTCGACGAGTATCGATCCTCAGGGCTACCTCACAAGCCTCAACAAGATGCAGATGAGCGAGGCTCAGGCCCAAGTCGGAGACATCAACCGTGTGCGCGAGCTGCTGCAGTCGGTTGTCAAGACAAACCCTACGAATGCGCTTGGTTGGATCGCTGCGGCACGACTGGAAGAGCTGGCAGGCAAGATTGTTACAGCTCGAAAGACGATCGATAAAGGTTGCACGCAATGTCCCAAGAGTGAGGATGCGTGGCTGGAGAACATTCGACTCAACAACGACTCCCCCAACGCCAAGATTATTGCTCGCAGAGCTATCGAGGCAAACAACACTTCAGTGAGGTTATGGGTGGAGGCTATGAGGCTGGAGACGCTTCCCAGCAACAAGAAGCGAGTTATTCGGCAAGCTCTAGACCACATCCCTGAGTCAGAGGCTCTGTGGAAGGAGGCTGTCAACTTGGAGGAGAACCCAGACGATGCCAAGTTGCTCCTGGCCAAGGCAACGGAACTCATTCCTCTATCGGTTGACCTTTGGCTGGCTTTGGCCCGTCTGGAAACACCCGAGAACGCTCAAAAGGTCCTGAATAGAGCTCGAAAGGCTTGCCCGACATCACACGAAATCTGGATTGCGGCCGCGCGACTGCAGGAGCAACTCGGCCAAGGAAACAAGGTCAATGTTATCAAGCGTGCCGTCCAGGTCCTCGCAAAGGAGTCTGCCATGCCCAAGCGTGAGGAGTGGATCGCCGAAGCTGAGCGGTGCGAGGATGAGGGTGCTATTATTACCTGTGAGAATATCATCCGAGAGACACTCGGTTGGAGTCTGGACGAAGACGACGATCGCAAGGATACATGGATGGAGGATGCAAGGTCAAGCATCAACCGAGGCAAATATGAGACGGCTAGGGCGATCTATGCCTACGCGTTGCGAGTATTCGTCAACAGCAAGACGATGTGGATGGCCGCAGCCGACCTGGAGAGGAACCACGGCTCTCGAGAGTCGCTCTGGCAGGTTCTGGAGAAGGCTGTCGAGGCGTGCCCCAAGAGCGAGGACCTGTGGATGATGCTGGCCAAGGAGAAGTGGCAAGCAGGAGAGGTGGACAATGCACGACTTGTGCTCAAGCGAGCCTTCAACCAGAACCCCAACAACGAGGATATCTGGCTGGCTGCCGTTAAGCTCGAGTCAGAGAATGGCAACGCAGAGCAGGCGAGGAAGCTGTTGGAGATTGCCCGTGAGCAGGCCCCGACAGATCGTGTATGGATGAAGAGCGTGGTGTTTGAGCGAGTATTGGGCAACGTCGAAGCAGCACTTGACCTTGTGCTACAAGCTCTTCAGCTCTTCCCAGCGGCAGCGAAGCTATGGATGCTTAAGGGCCAGATCTACAGCGACCTAGGCAAACTGGGTCAGGCGAGAGAGGCTTACGCGACCGGAGTCAAGGCGGTGCCCAAGTCTGTGCCTCTGTGGCTTCTATATGCACGTCTCGAGGAGAATGCCGGTCTTACGGTCAAGGCTCGATCAGTGCTTGATCGTGCTCGACTGGCAGTGCCAAAGAACGCCCAGCTCTGGTGCGAGTCGGTACGTCTGGAACGACGAGCAGGCAACCTGGCCCAGGCCAAGTCAATGATGGCCAAGGCGCAACAGGAGGTGCCCAAGAGCGGACTGCTCTGGGAGGAGCAGATCTGGCACCTCGAGCCACGGACACAACGCAAGCCTCGGAGTCTCGAGGCCATCAAGAAGGTGGACAGCGACCCGATCTTGTTTGTGGCAGTGGCCCGCATCTTCTGGGGCGACCGCAAGCTGGACAAGGCTCAGAACTGGTTCGAGAAGGCTCTGGTGCTGGACAGCGACTGCGGCGACTCATGGGCTTGGTACTACAGATTCCTGTGTCAGCACGGCACCGAGGAGAAGCGGGCGGATGTGGTGACCAAGTGCGTGCTCAACGAGCCGCGGCACGGAGAGGCGTGGCAGGCTGTGGCCAAGAAGCCTGAGAACGCCAGGAAGAGCTGCGAGGAGATTCTCAAGATGGTTGCTGCGGAGCTTGAGTAGTGGTTTAAATGAGACCAAGGGAGGCTAGCTTGCAGCATTTTTAGAGCTTAAATATCAAAATAGCTTGAGGGTATTGGAGTTTGGAAATTGGGTTGCTTTATCGATACTAGGGAGGTTAGAAAGGTAGACATCATCCATGATGGACATGTCATGATGCACGCACGAATAATATTCTTCCCTATAGTCTTGATTTGAACGAAGAGGTTGGTTTGATGCTTGATCATCATTCATTGTTTAACTGATTATTACAAAAGACACATGGTCAGTCTCTCTGCTCCTGGGTCAGAATATCCCATCCGCTCAAACCCTATGCCGTATTACGAGCTCCGATGTTGATGAAAATAGTACACTTTGCTTTCCGAATATTTGCAGGGCTCGTTTATTTGCTGCCGCCACCGAACCAGCTCGAGATGCCGCTCTTGGCCTTGGCGGCTTCCTCCTCGACCTTGTTGTCGAACTTGTTGACGGCCTTCAAGGCCTCTGCCTTGGCGTCTTTGGCGTATGATTCAGCGTTGCTCTTGGCTACTGATGCCTGACGGTCGGCCTCGGCGAGCTGACATTTATCGGTTAGCATTGGGGGCACCATTGAGTTGTAAGATAAAAACGTACAGCCTTGTCAACTTGGGCACCAGCTTGTTGGCCGTAGCCTTTGAGGTCCTTCTCGGCATCAACGGGAGAGCGACCGGGGAGGTGGCTCTTGACCTCTGCAGCGGCGCGGTGGGCGTCGCCTGTGAATGTTGTGTGAGTATTACGGTCGCAGTGCGCAATTGGGGTGAATTAGAGGATGTGCATACTCTTAACCTCCTCCTTAGCAACCTTGGGGCTTCCGCCAGCGCTGTAGAGGTAGTAGCCGACACCTGCAGCGGCACCACCGCCGAGAATGATGGGAAGACGAGACTTGGACATGATGAATGGTTGTGAGATGTGTAAAGTCGAGAAAAATGGTCCTTTTGCGAAATGTAGCAACAGAGTGTGTTGAGTTAATGTCGGACTGTTGTGAGATGGCGAGAATGATATGGATCGTGAATGAATGACGGAAGGGGAGACGGGACGGTATTTATTAAGCAAACGAGGTCCCGAGAGTTTCCTCTTGTACCCTCATCTACCTCCTCTACAGTGCCTGCCTTGCTTTCCTTGGGCCGAAATTTCCCATGTGCTCATGACGGTTGCGGGTGGTTGCAAATACATGACGTAGTTGCTGCGTTGACGGCGGGGTTGGAACCAATTTCGATCTGGATCGTGATGGTGATGGCTTGATACAGAACCTGGAGGAATACTCGATTGGGCGACTGGGCTTTTTTATTGTTTGTGAACCAAAGACGTTAAAGGGCAGTTGTCGCTGAATTGAAAGCTGCATATTTATAAACGGCTTCGAATCATGGAAGATCTGCCGCGTGTAGGTAGTTAGTTGTAGAGACGGGCTGTTAAACATCAATTGGGAGCTACAGTACACTGCCTATCTTTAGTGCTCGGCTAACACGTCCATCCCCTGCAGCAGTCGGGTTCCAGCGAACTGGAATTGAAAATATTCACTTGTTCAATGACAATCTCAAAAACATGCGTTTCCTTGCTGCCCATGATTCTCAGCCGACTTGAACAGTTCAACTACCGGATGCGTTCAAGCCCTGTTCTCCAACAGGGTATACCTCCTGAGACATTCATGTCCACAGCAGCTGAATCAATAACCCCGAGCTCAATCACTTGTCACATCTTTGTCGTTGAATTATCATACCAAGTTAGCAAGTCCATCAAGACTCGATGTCGATCACCAGCTCGCCCCACTGTTCATCGCCCTCGATGGACCCGCCGACAGCGGCATTACATCATTGAACTTGTCGCTCCCTGGTCTTTTGCCCACATGAGCTTCCTACCCTATTGACGAGTCCTAGTGAAGATCACAAAGCGATACAACGCGATTATTTCAATTGGAGAAGAAATTTTGTAGCTTAATTAATAGCTTCATCCTTTGCTGAAGAAGCCTTCCGCTTCCTTCATTCCTCAATGTTAGAAAGTTACCGTAGCCCTAGCTTCAACGGAGGATGCCTCCTGGTGGTTCCCCTTCCATCTTAGCTGGGCGCCCCGCCGCAAGATCGTCTTGCTAAAATCAGGTTGGAGCGCCCCTAGTAGCGCCTCCCCCCAAGCTCACGACGACATCTTTTCTCCTTACCTTGGTTTTGACTTTTTTCTTCTTTTTCTTCTGCTTCAACTTCAACATCTTTCTGGAGCGATTTGTTTCTTCGTCAATCGTCTTGATATTCCATCACGCTCTTGCTTGCGAAATTTCGGCTCTGGGGCCTTCGATTCGCCTCCCGTTAGCCCAGAGCTGCCTTCCGTCACTTTGACGCCTTGCGCCTCCTGACGATGCCCCCTGCGACGAACCCCGACCGAACAATCTCTTGCTTGTGAACGGGCGTGTCGCCCGCGGCCATCCAAGGCCCAGGTGCTACACAGCACATCTGCCATGCTGAGGGTCAAAAGCTCTCGTCGTCCCCAGGGACTGAAGCCTGGTGATTATGATCACGAGATCGATCTCGTCGACCACGATGCCGTTAGGACGCCCGCCGAGTCCCTCACCCCTGAGCCCGCCAGTATGGCGAGGTGCTCGACGACATCGCACCTGCTAGCCCTAGATGACGATGAGGAAACGGAACAGCGACAGAATGGAGAAAATGGGCACCACCAGAATGGGCAGAACGGACAAAACAAGAAGGACGATGGTGAACAACACAGGCAGGACGATTCGCAGACTGAAGATGGTAATGGTCTTGGATCATCCTCATCTCGAGTTCCGAATGGAGATGACTTGCCGCACCCCATGATGAGGCCGTCGATTGAGGTCCAAGGTTAGTGCCCTCTTAATACCAGGCGTCGCAGCTCCCCTAACACGTTGATAGAGCCCACACCCCAAGCCTTCCATGGAGACCATCCCCAAGTCATGATCAAGAAACCACACATCGAGCGTGAGACTGCGATAGATATCCTGTACGAAAACGAGAGAGGAGGTTTCCTCTGTGGCATTGCCCTCTTCTCTGGCCAGGCCCTTGGAGGCCTTGATCCGCCTGCTTGGAGTAAGCTCACACTACATCCCCTCAATATGGTAACAAGAGATGCTGACCACCTTCCTTTTAAGCCAATGCCTACCACAAAGCATCGCCGACTAACATTCATACTGCTCAAGTCCCAGACCCTACCTGGGAGTGGGCATGGCCTGAATGGCGCGTCAACCACCAAGAAGGCGTCGACGAAGAAGGCTGGGAATACTCGTTTCATTTCTCTAAAAAGTTCTCGTGGCACCGCGGTAAATGGTGGAACTCGTTCGTCCGACGGCGCGCCTGGACACGCAAGCGGGTGAGAAAGAGGCCTGAGGATGTCTCGACGGATCCTCACATGCTCAACGCCGACTATTTTGCGATACGTCCTGCTTCATACAAATCTCATCAGTCGCGAGCGAGCGTGGCTAGTAGCCGTCTCAGTCGCTCAAGCATGAGCCAGATTTCGGCTGCCGACGAGAAGCCACCCGATATCGAGCACATCGATGACCTTATGGAGACACTTCGACTGGCCAGGATAGACAGGGAGAAGCTCGACGCTGTTGACAGTTACCTGGAGCACGGGACAGACCTCGCCAAATTGCAGGACGAAATGCACGAGATCATGTCATTGTTTGTCTTCCAGGCATCACGGCGCATACTGCTCAGCCGCCTTATGCAGGTTCACGATGAAACGACGGCACAAGTCAAGAAGACAAACACAACAGAGCTGCGGGAGCGAAACCAGGCGCTCAAGGATGCTGTGCATCACGCCGACGAAGAGGTGCGAAAGCTGGCCTACTGGAGTGACGTTAAGCAGATGGCTGAAAGCGGCGAGGTCAAGGACGCTGTCAAGGGCGACAAGGGATGGGATGAGAGCTGGGAGGGTGTAGACCAGAGCGGAGCATCCCATCCGGTACCAGACAATGCCAAACCCAATGGGAAGTAAGGCAGCCTGGAGTTTTTCCGCACAGGCGTTTTCTTTATTGTTTATACCCATGTTGATTCATGAGGGTATTTCATCATATCATGGGAGGGAGCAGGAATGAATGGGATGCTTGGGTGATAGTTCCGGATGTCATTTTGGGCGGGAAACCGGATTGGGGGCGTTTTATATGGGTTTTGACTTGACGCTTTGTCGTCAGTTGTCATCACGGGGTAATTCTGAACCCCCTGTCAGAAATTTCTTGGCTGTAAGAGAATATATATCAAGTCATCCATGTTTATGAACGAATTCAATATCTGGCAGGTGGTGGTCGTTGTATGTAGTATGTAGTTGGGGGCCCACGTGACCCTCTGGCCGACATCGCGGCTACCGTTATCGCGATAGCCCGCCCGCGCCCATCTTTTTTTCCGCTCTCCATTGATCCAAGGCCCTCACAGCCAGTCCAGCATTGATGATCATCGGTGGGCCGTACCACATCCAACGACTACGACGATGCGCGACACATGACCAATGTCCCTGGGGATCAAATCAATATGGAGGGCGCGGCCGCGATGCTCTGCCATCGCAGGACCTATTCTGATTTCCAGAGCCCAATTGCCCTTCAGGGTCCTACACCCCCACCAAACCCTCCTCCGGCTCGAGTCGACGACGACACAACCAGGGTCGAAAGGCCCAGATGCCTCCTCGGAGACGGCTCTTGCGACATTGCGCGATAATTCGAATGTTGGCCTTGAAGCGACCGAACCTCACGACGAAGTGACACCGGAGCATATGACTGCGAGTCTGGTGACGGACGACTCTCCAGAGTCTCGGAACAGACTCTTCAAGGATGCTTTCAGGATCGACGCAGTTCGGGCGGCCGAGGACAAGGAAGCATTGAAAGCCCACAAACCCGTGATTGGAAAACCGCTTCAGTATCCCAATTCGGCGGCGACAAAGGCGAGCATCGAGGAGCACATGCGAGATGCGCGGCGGCAGCTCGGACTTGGGGTCGTCTGGGACCACTTCAACAAGAAGGTACCAGAATGGAAAGAGTGCTTCAAATTGATGAAGCGCATGACACCTCAGTGGAGCGAGAGAGCCAACATGTCGGCCGTGAGGATTGTCCTGCCCAAGTCGTGGGACATTGAAGTCAACAACCAGAACCTCGAGTACGTCGACTCTGCGACGGGCGTGCTTCAAAAACTGCGAGCTGCGGTGGACAAGAATCCATCGGCTATTGTGCTTCGTGGGCAGAGCAAGATCTTGGTCAAGGTGGCTGATGAGATCGTGCGGTACTGCAAGGAGGCCGAGATTTATGAACTGGGAGAGGTGGCTACCTCTGATTACAGGACGAGACAACTGTGGCCGACTATCGAGAATGCACCTAATGGCGGTGCCTCCCTGCCAGATGACCACAATGACAATATCTGGGTGCACAAGGAATACCAACCGCATCTGATAACGGTGCCTTATGAGAAGATCCCGCGGCCTGAAGTGTGGACGAGGGACAACTTTGAGCATTACGTTTCGACTCTGGTCTACGGAAGGATACCTTCGCACCTGGCGATTCCCTTCTACGGCCAGCGCCGCATCAATGGGAGAAACATTGATACGGACGGTATCCGCATCAAGTTGATCGTCGAGGCTTTTGAAGACCCTGCAGCCCGACCGTTTATCACAGTTCCGGTTCTCAGGATGGCCGTCTCCATGATGGCTTTCAGGGGTGGACATCGCGCCTCGGCGAACCGTCTGGTGCAACTGGCAGAGGAGTGGGGTATCCCGATGGACACTGATATCTATAATATCATGCTCGAGGGGTACGCCCACAAGCGTGATATTGGCTTCTTCTACGGGTTCCTCCGCAAGATGCAGGCGCGATACTTCCACCCCAACATCCGCACGTGGCTCCTCTTCCTTCAACTCATCAGGGGAGAGGATGAAAGGAGGCAGGTGATTGTGGCCATGTATGAGCTGGGCATGTTCAACCACGCCGCTACGCGTCGAGGCATTGCTGATGTCATGGCCTCTCTCGACTCATATGCTGCTTTCAAGGCTGGCAGGACTCTCAGGGGCTTCCTTGCCGACCAGAAGGAGCGGTATGGTGAGGGCTGGCTGGCTACTGATGGCCTCAACGGTATCATTATCGAGCTTCTTCGCTTCCATCGGACAGAAGACCCTCGGATAGGAGACTGTAAGAAACTTGTCAAGATTCACACAGACGCCGGCCGCCGCATCGATCTTAAGACTATCAACATATTCCTTAGGCACTCGGCTCTCACCCGGGACTGGGACACGGCACTCTGGGCCATGTCGCTCTTCAAGGAGGCCGGCTGTGAACCTGACCAAGAGACATACGCAGCGCTCATGTCTCTCTCTGTACGGACACGCTCACCGCATGCCCTAGGCACCGTCTACTTCTACGGCGTGCTTCACCGCAAGCTTAAGAAGGTATCGCGCCAGATGCTGAGCAAGATACTCCTCGGCACGCACCACGACACCTTCTGGAGGACATGGGAGCACCAGCCAGGCATCTTCCCCAAGGACGCCATCCCAGATCTCGAACTCAACAAGATCCCTCGCTTCTGGGCCGTCATGTCGCGCGTTGAACGTGTCATCCTCGATCGCTGGGCAGGTTACGTCCCCATCAAACCCCTGGTACGCTCCCTCGAGCTCGCCTATCGTTCCAACGACCAGCCCATGCACCACCAGCTCCGCGCCGGCAAGCCTATCAAGGTCCAGGATCTTGCCGTCAAGCTGCGGCGGGTTGATGGCCAGGAGGGTAACATTAACGTGAGGCTCTTGGGTCGCTTTAACCCCTCTCGCATGATCGAGAACTGGATCCAACCAGAACCACAGAAGGAACAGGAGTCTACCTGGGTTGATCCAGATGGATCGGAGATGGAGAGGAAGCCCAAGAAGGAGTCCGAGGCAACGAGTCATGAGGCTCAGAGTTTACTACCGCCCGAGGGACAGGCTGACGAGCCGTCTTCTGATACATCTCCATCCGCTGGTACACCCGCCAGTTAAGGACTATCCCCTATTCCTCCTGAACCGTCATGTATTACTATATACCACCATCTTGTATATCACACATTTTGGGATATCTCCTCATCCTGTAACAAGCATATCGTCACGACACATAAATGCCATGTATAACTAGTAAAAAAAAAGCATACTCTGAGAAAATAAAGAAGTAACGAACTATGAGAAGCGATTAACCTCGCACTGGCCAACCCAGAAATACCTATGCTCGAGTCAAAGCATTGTGTACGTGCAAATGTCAATCACCTTGCTGTTGAATCTCTCACGAGTCAGGTCACGCATTGTGCATGCACTGGGGGGTAAGCAGTAAAAATGATAAGCTTCTTGACTCACAGCCATAACCAAAAAAGGATCTTGTAAAACCTTGCCTTGTATATGCTATGCCTCCCCTCCCCTTACTTCCTCCATGCGGTTTCTAACTTGGAACCTGTGCGTGTGTGTGTGTGTGTATCCCGGCTGTAAATGAGTTTGGACAAGGTCAAAAACCCCGTCAAAGGGGGAAGAAAGAAGTTTTCAACCAAGGAGAAAAAAAAAGGATGGGTCTCAAAAACTTTGTAGAAGATGGTGATGATGATGATGATGATGGGCGGTGACCAAGAATGTATGTGGAATCCCAATGCGTAAAAAAAAACGTCAAAACAAAAAAGGTTTCTCTCTCGCTCTTCTTTCTTTCTCTCTTTGTATTTCCCTTCCCCTTCGCGCACGCACTCCAACAGACACGGCAATCCTCTTCCCTTGTCGCTCTTCCCCGCGACGCGCCTGGGCGAGTAGCCGATGAGGGCTCACGCAACGATCCAGATTCGACGCCAGTACACCGACAAAGTTGGGATGCAAGAGACCTAACATGAGAATATCTGACATCCGGCCTCCCCAATCGTTTCTTCCTCGCCCTCGCCCTCGCCCTCGTCCTCGACCTACCCCATCTTCCCCATCTTTCCTTCGACCTTTAGAACCTCCCGTTACCCCGGGATCCGAGAAACATGGCCAGCAACGCAAGTACTAGAGGGACGCTTTAATTCAGAACCGGATTCCCGTTCAATAAAGTAGCCACCTATTCCTTCTTGATCTCCTGGGGAGCCGTCTCCTTCTTCACCTCCACTTCGGCGGCCTTCTCCGTAGGCTTCGACTGGGCCGCAGGGGCGGGTTTCGACTCGGCGGCGGTGCTGGAGGCGGGTGCGGTCGTGGCGGCCGGGGCGCCGGGGGCGGCTACAGGAACGGTTTCCTTGCTGTCGGCGGACGTCGTGTTCTTGGCGACCTGGCTCTCGAGGTCCTTGTCTTCGTCGGCGTTGTCGAACATCTCGGTGTCATCTGAATCCGTAAGAACCTCAGTGCCATCGCCGAGGAAAATGATCCGGCCTCGGTACCCACCAACGCCGAAGCTTCGTCCTCCCTTGTTCTCAGGATCAAGCTCATAGCCACTATCGCTATCTTCAAAGTTGTGGTGGACTCCAGGCCCTCGGAATTCGGCTGAAGAGAGATATGTCAGCCTGTGCTTTTCGGCCCGGAGCCTGACGTCTGCTGCTCGTGGACTGTAGGAGGACCATTCGTACCGTACTCGGGGGGAGCGCAGGGGCCGTCACCGTTGGCGACTCGGCGAGCAATCTCTTCGTACCACTCGTCCTTGGTCTTTCCGTTGAGGAAGCCGACAATCACCATGGTCATGTTGTCACAACCGACGCCGCCTGTCTCGGAGTTGGAGGCCAGACAGTTGTCCATCATGTTCTCGCAGATCTTGTCGAGATCCTGCTTGGCGGCGATGCCTCGGCGGACAAACTCGACCACGGCCTGGGAGGATTGGCAGTCCCAGATACCTAAGCTAGTGAGTATTGTCATTACCAAAGGGCCCGGCCTGATTCTACTCACCGTCGCAAGCGATGACCAGGAACTCATCCTCATCGGTGAGGTCGTGTTGCTCAACATCGGGGTAAGCAGTAACAATCTGGTTCTCGGGGGACAACTCGGCACTCTTCTTGAACTCAAAGTCACCAATGGCGCGAGAGAGAGCAAGGTTTCCATTCACTCGGCCAAAATCGACAAAGCCACCGGCAGCTGTGATTCGGTTCTTCTCGTCTAGTGGGGGTGTCAGCACGGCGGCTGTCGCAATGTAGGTGCCCCAGCGTGAATGTGGGAGCGGGCAGATGGGACTGACTCTCGAGTTGGGGCTTGTGGTCCTGAGACAAAGGCTTGGCACGTCCCTTGATGCCAAGAACTCCTCTTGAATCACCAGCGTTGGCCTGTGTGTTTATCTGTTAGCCTTGCTCTGCGTTACTGCGTGAAGGGATACCCCTCGGCCAGGCCAGGCCAGGTTGGTTGGTGGGGCGGGGCCAACGTGGGGAAGCGAGGCAGCGGGCGGACTTGGACTGGACTGGACTGGACTGACGAGATAGAGCTTGTTTCCGGCGATCAGGCTGACACAGGCTGTGCAACCCGAGACTTCTTCTTCGTACTTGGGGTCTGACGTAAAGGAAGCATATAATGTTAGCGGGTTTCGAGTTCTGTCGTGAGCGAGAAAAGGCGCAAAAAGGGAGAAACGATGATCATGTGGGGAACCAGCTGGCGCATAGCATCGATCGTATAGAATAGCATACCGTTGAGAATGGCGCGGTCGGTCGCGAGGAAGCCGTCCTTTAGACCCTGGGCGTAGTCACCCGACTTGAAAGTATCCTGCTTAAAGATGATGTTGTGGATGTTTGCGCCGGCGAACAATGCCACCTTGTCACCGCCGTGGCCGTCGAAGACGCCGAAGAAGGACAGCTTGCTGGAGTGAGCCTTGTTCGAGTCCAGGTCGAGGACTGCCGTGTGGGCGTCCTCCATGCTGATGCGCCAACCCTGCATGGCAGAGACGCCGTAGATGAGGCGCTCATCTTCACCTTTCTCCGAAGTCTGTGAGGGTTTGAATCAAGAGTCAGCGGAACGAGGTCTGACGACATGACATAGCAAGCAAGGCGGATGCATCGGAGAGGCGGGAAAGCAGACAGCGCAAGACGAACGTCGAGGACAGTAGCAGTCGAGGCAGAAATAGCCCATGACGCATATCTTGTCTGTTCTACTTGGAAAAGGCTGGCGATTCATGCGCGGCTGGAGGTTTTGGTGGTGGTCCGGCGTGGAGAGAGGGGCTCATGACCAGGCAATGCAATGCCCCTCTCGCGCAAGTCCGCAGGTGCCAATCCCAATGCTCCAAACCAAGACCGAAATGCAGGATGGGACGGAGACGCGGAGATTGATGGACCAAGAGCACACAATTTGGCCCATGACAAGGTAAAAAGGTAGCAAAAAAGGCACAGCCACGTACCTTTTCGACAACGGGCTCCGAGAGTGTTTGGCCCATGACTGGAGGATTTCGGGTTTCGGTTCGATCGGTCGAGAGCTCAAGATCCCACGACGAAGGAGAGAGGGAGAGTAGGAGGATGGAAGTGAGTGAGCGAGCGAGCGAAAGCGGGAAATGCGAGAGGAGGAGATCGGCCGACGGAGGGGTTGGCGGGGAGGGGCTTCGATAGAGTGGAACCTGAGCGTTCGACCTAGGCGCGCAGTGGGGA
>NHTE02000014.1:1423499-1503080 GCA_002168265.2 Fusarium euwallaceae
GTGATACTGGGGGGGGGAGAAGGAGAAGGGAGTTGAAGGGGGTTAGAGGGGGAAAAAAACCAATACGGGCACGCACACGATGCCGGCGCCGGAAGCGTGGTGGAGGTGGATTCACGGTCTTCTGCGGAAGCGGGAGATGTGCGAGGTGCGAATGATGGGAGGGATGTGCGTGTGTGGATAGGTAGGTTGGATGCGGATGCGGACCTGATGGTTTGGTTTGGTTTGGTTAGGAGCTTGGATCAGAGCAGATGGAGCAGAGCAGCCCAGGCAACCTACCTACGCAGAGGGAGGCGTAGCGGATGTTGTGGTGGTGCTGGTCGCTAGCTTCTCAGTGGTGTTTATCGGTGGCTTAGTGAGGGAGGCACCTGCAAGGCAGATGAGCAGGGCATCAGCTAGTGGGTGAGAAAAATTGCTTAGGTGCTTTTTAGGTGGGAGGAAGCGGGGTAGTATCGCCTTCCGCGCTCTCTCAACGGGCTTGTCTGTGGCTGGTGATGACGACCTGGGCTTGCTTCCAAGTTTCCATGTGCCAACAACCCTTTTTTTCTTCTTTTGCACGACGTCAGTCACCACGATCAGACAGACAGATAACCAGAACATCTGCCGTGGGCCCAGAATCAAGTGCTAATCAAGGTTCCTGGTGAAGCATCGTTCAGGTCCCCTTACAAGCGCCGACCCCATGAAATGGGATGGGATCGGATGGGACGTCAAGGCCCCGGCGACATTCATTCCCCTGTCGCCTGGGAAATGGAACCGCCACCGAGACATGGACTCTCTGACCATGACGGGCTTCCCAAACCAAACCAGAGCAAAAAAACCACCTTAGACGGTGGTGGCAGGTGCCATGACTCTCCGCCGATATCATCAATCTCATACCTGCATACCACCGCCGTCAAAGAAAACTGTACGATGCGTCCGAATCACCTTGGCGACCCGTGATAATGCGAACCACCTGTCAAGACCCTAAAAAAGAAAAGGCAGGCGTTCCAGACTTTCCAGCCGCAGAAGCAAGGAAGAGTCAGAGAGAAAAAAAAAAATCCTGCACCGTCAGCTGCTGGCGCCTAAATACCTGCCTACCTAGACCCGAGATAGTTCCTCCATGGTTGGCCATCGCGCATATCCTCGCTGCATTGGGATGGCATGGGGAGGGGGGAGAATTTTCTCATCTCCAATCCCCCTTCTGCTCTCGCCACCTCCCCCCCAGCCGCGTGCGCGTGTGCGTCGGCCAATACTGCCTCTTTCTTCCCTTGGCTCGATTGTGCCTCGTGAGCCCAGTTTGTGTGACTGCATTCTCTGCGTAAATTGATTTGCCCGGCTTCATCCAGACATATCCTGAACGATACCGGCAGACGCAAAGGCTCTTTGGTCGCGTGCCTGCTGACGGACCGGTCCGGCTGGAGCATGAACTCCATGTCACATCACCAGCCAGATCCCATCAACGTGCTCGGGTGTGGCTGCGTCATCCGCTGTACAGTAGTCACCAAATAGATGCCGCCGACCTATTCTAGAATCTATTGCATCCATCATGGATCTTGGACACTGTGTCATTCACAACTGCATGCACTCTTGTACACCTCTTGTTCAGACCAGACAACAGTATATAAACTCATTAAAACTCCCTCTATCTAATAACTCCTCCCAATTACAACAGACATCGCCAACCAAATGGTATCATTTCGAAACGCTCAAGTATATCCAAAAAAAAAAAAAAAAAAAGATCTAATACCCATCATCATCATATCAGCAAAACTGGCAGAAACACAGCGCTTGGGTATATCTCATCCAATCCTTCGACTCTCTCATCCCTTAAAGAAACGCGTAGCTGCCCCCTTCTGACTTCTTTGCCGAGTCTTCTCGTCTCCAGTTCGTAGCCTGATCTTCCTCCATTCTCGAGTTCCTGTTGCCCGCCAAGTTGAGCCTGTGACCCTCCCGTAACGACGGCAGTGAACCTCGAATGCTTGTTTGTGCATCTCCCCACTGACTCGGCGATATCAGATCAGAACTGGCTCGCTCTGCTGGTCGTAGCCAATCCTGGCTGGAACTCATTGGTGTGCTCGATCGTGCTGGGTGGAATGGCGCCTCGTCGACGAGTTGCCGGTATGACAAGCTCGTCGTGTCTCGTCGTTCCCCAAGCACCCGCCAATTCTCCGCCGATCCAAATGATGGATCAATGAAGAAACCCCTCGAAACATCCCTATCGTACCAAGCCCGGCTGCTAGGGCGGCTGCCTTCGCCGAGAAGTTGTTCGCTGGATAAGCGCACTGGTTCAGGTCGCCTTAGCTCTCGTATAGTTTGACTACCTTCTCCTGGGGCTGCCTGGGTTTGTCCTGCATGGTGTTGAAGGTCCGGCTGTGTACCGGCTGCACTGATAGGAAACCCTCCCGTCAGGAGTCTGGGGCTGGATTGATGAGAAGACGCAAAGGCCAACGAGCTTTCGTTGCCGCTTGAGAACGTCCCAGACTGTCCAAGCCCATGCCCATGTCCATATGCTCGTTGGCTCCCGATGTTTGGAAGGTCATCAATGGATGGAATTGTCAAGTCGAGTCCACTCCTAAAGGAGCTGCCCCCGGATTCCGAGAGGAATGCAGGTGGTGGTATCAGTTGATGTGTCGATTCGGGAAATGTCGTATCTGAGTGTGGACTCCTGAATGACGCCTGGCTCTGCCGTGCTGTCGCTGTCGCCGTTCCTTCTACCGTTACCCACGATCGCCTCCCATCATCGCTACTTGTTATACTGGTGGACCGTGAAATCCTAAAACTCGAGCGCTCGGCCACGAATCGCGATGGAACTTCGGGAGTTGTCATCGTCCCCAATGTTGGGGATGATAATGACAACGTCTCCGACTCAATTTCCGAATATCGTTGCCTGGCTGGACGGTGCAGGCGTTGTTCCATAGGACCAATGTTCGTGGCTTTCCCTGGTTCTTGCATGGTAGAGGTGGCCCCGTTGACACGCAAGCTTTCCAGCACCGGACCCGAGATTTTATTGCGAAACTTGGCGGACAAGTATGTCTGTCGAGACCGACGTCGTCGAATGAGGCAAAAAATCAGCAGCATTAGGAGCAATATGAAGACGAGAAGAGGTAAGAGGATTGCGAGGAGGAGACTACTGGTTGACAAGCCTTTACTGGAACCGCCGGTAGGTGCCCCGGGCTGTGAAGTTGTCTCGGTAGGTGCAGCTGATACAGTAGATGAGGATGTTTTGGTAAATGTGGAAGTAGGGGCTCGAGACGTGGAAGAAGGCGTAGGTGTGAATGCCAGAAGGCTCACATTCATAGTCTCAGTCTCTGTGGCACCCGAGCTTTTGGATGAAGCCGTGACCGAGATCTTCAAGTCCCCTGATGCAGACTTTGGGACTTTTCCGGTAATGTTGAAACCTTCGAGTTGAAGCCAATCTCTGTCTGGCTTGACCGATATCTCAACAGTAACGTCATCTGGGTCCCAAAAGTACGGCTCCAAGTCGATGCTGGCTTCTTTCCCAGCCCTTATCTCAATGTCATCGAATGTTGATCGAAAAAGAGCAGTTGCCACGTTGACGACGGCATCGATGGATAGTGTATCTTGGTATGAATCGCGAAGATTGATGGTGAAATTGGTTGAATGGTCGCCTTTCTTAGGTGTACCCTCGATTTTCCAGGTTTCCTCATCGAGAGACAACCAGTCTGGCATGTTGTCCACAGAGACCTCGATGTCGCTTTTATCAACTGGCTCGTTATCGAGTCTGACACTATCCTCCAGGCCGTCATACTGGACTTTTTCCCCACGTGTGGCATTCAACGTGATGGTTGGATTGTCTGTGCTGAGTTTATGTCTCCCCACGGTGATGGAGAACGACATGGACACTGCTGAGAAGCCAACGATGTCAGAGGCGACGAGATCGAAGTCAAACGTTTGCGGTGGCTGTATAAGTGACTCGAAAGGAGGTGTTTTCCCGCTGAATGTTAGGGAGCCGGTGTCGAACCTCATCCACGCAGGCAAGGGGCTGCTGTCGCCGGAGGTGGCGTAGTAATTGATCATGTCGGGTTGGTGATCAAAGGTGCTGGGATCGAAGCTGAAGCTGAACTCAGTTGATGGATACGATATCAACGACGAAGGAGCAGAATAGTCGCCAAAGCCCCCGATCTGTTCCGAAAGAGGGATCTTGATAGAGGGACCTTTGCTCCTCGACACAACAAGAGTCGCAGTGAGAGACGCTGTGCCTGCTCCGTCATCAGCAATGATTTCGACTTGCTGTCCCACCACATCTCCTTTTGGAACGGTATCGTCCGTTGGTGTTCCGTAGAGTTGGCCCTCGTCATCGATGGAGAGCCATGTTGGTGCATCCCCGAGCGAGTATGAGAGGTTAAAGTCTGATCGGAATGTGTATCGAGAAAAAGAGTACAAGAAGGGCTCGTCTACTCGGGCCACTGGTGGCAGCTGAGAGTTGATTGGAAAGTTTACAGTGGGTTGACCACTCGCAAACTGGGCGGCGAGGAGGAGAGAGGCTATTATCACGAAAGTGTGCATCATGGCATGGTATTGCGCTGTTCAGTACAAGATCGTGAAGGCCAATGGAACACAAGACGCCATTCAAATGTGAGTAAGGCTGCGTTGGAGAAAGTCAAGGCCAAAGAAGAAAGAAGCCAGAAGAGGATCGGAAAGACAGGAGGATGGGCGAGACCGCCCAAAGGCATATCGTCACTGACATCTTGATGGCTGGTGAGATGAGGGCTTCCCGAGTAATACTACACCCTTCATTCCTGTATAACCTCTCCACTGGGCCAGTGCGGCAGCACGGGAGAAGGTCAAATGAGGGCAGTTGGGTCAGGGGATGAGTGCCCGACCTGGTCGTTCATTGCGGGAGGAGGCAATCTGTCTCATTCTGAGGCACTATGTGAAGGAAGATGGCGTAGAATTGTGGCGGGAGAGGGCAAAGTGGTAGTTCTCAAGGCTGGTATTGCTGTGCACGCATTCCTGAGCGAGGTTCATCGGCCAAAGAGGCAAGTGAGACATTCAGATGCCGCTTGGGATGAGTCGAGTCGCCCAATCAGGTAATTATCATGTCGCCAGGGTGAACGTGAAGACACCATTTAGGTGGGAGAGGGAGAGCAACTATTAGCAATAACGGGGTCATTGGAAGCGATTGCATTGCTGAAGAGGCAAAGGGGGCCACTTTTTGCTTGATTGACCGAGAAGGGCACAATATCGATAAATTGATCATGGTCTTGTTGAAGGAGTCTGGTTTCTGAATCACGAACGACAGCTGACTGGCTCGTGCCAGCCTTCCATACTGATGGGAAAGTCACTATGCTCACTTGAGCTAAAGGCTGCTGCGAGAAAGACGTTGCCATCCGCTGATCAGCGAGAGCCAACAGCAGGCAGGCCGGTAGTTCAACGGGCCGAGAGCGGGAGGAGCCCTTATCTCGATTGGCACAAGTTTTAGTCGTTATCGTGTGTCGCGAGTCCCACGAAGCTTAACGAGCCAATCGATCGAAGTTCTCAACAAGTCCCGGACGAGTAGGATGAGGCGGAAGATGCGACGGAGAGGCTGAAGGCGGTAAAAGGATAGGCAGGGCCCATTTGAGTCTGGATTGCATCAGCATTGGATCCAATGCAAAGCAAGGAGAAAAAAAGGGCCCAACAAAGTTGAGGAGATGATGGGAAGAGGAGAAGCGAGGAGCGGCAAGTGACAAGCAGGTGACACTTGAAGCTAGCTGTGCCTTCCATACAATACCAGGCTCCTTATCTCCTTCTGGGTTAGCCACAGTTGACGATGGCAAGAGCGAAGCCATAGATAGTGCCTGCCCTCACGTCCTCTGACTTGTTGAACTTCCATTCTCATCATTCAACCCTTCAATCAGCTTCACCTCCATATTCTCAAACCCCTCGACCGCTCCCATCGATCAACATCCCTTGGTCTCTCCCTCGTCACCCTGTCACTCGGCCCTTACCGACGACAAGGTTTTTGTCTCTTTCAGCATCGACACTGGTGACGCTATCCACCTAAGCGAGACCCCAAAGACTTCACCGATTTCGCAATGAGCAGTCCACCGTCCTCTCCCTTGATGGACCCAGTCGCCATCAGCGAGGATCTCACCCCGCTGCCGACTCTCAAGGAGATCGGCGTCGCACAGGTCGACTTCGACGGCGTCCTTTCTCAATCCCTCAAGCTGCGTGAAGATGTTCGATCAGGGTGCGGTGGGCAAACGTGGCCTGCAGGTATGCTTCTCGGCAAGCACATGTTGCGGTATCATAGAGACCGTCTCAACAACGCGCGGATGTTAGTATCTCCTCAGCCCCAGAGCATGTGACCTGCGGCAGTGCTCCCTTGTTCGGACAGTGTGAAAGGAGAACAGGGACGGACCGGACTTGCTAACCTCGTGGGTCGCATTAGATTGGAACTCGGAGCCGGAGGTGGCCTCGTCGGCCTCGCCGTTGCCCTCGAGTGCGATCTTCAAAATCCTTTGCTATTAACGGATCAGACCGAGATGTTTGAGCTCATGCAGCACAACATCAAGCTCAATGGTCTGCAAAGCAAGGCGAAAGCCATGGTGCTCAACTGGTGCGTGTTTCTAATCTCCCATCCGGCACCAACAGTGTTGGATGCCACCATGTTGTATGCCCATGAGGGTCACATACTGCATCGCCGATAGCCAGTTGGCTAACAGTGGCCTGTCCATGTAGGGGCGAGCCTTTACCAGCAACTGTGCTGGAGCAAAAACCAGACGTGATTTTGGCTGGTGAATGCGTTTACTTTGAGCCAGCATTCCCTCTCTTAATGTCAACGCTCAAGACGCTCCTGGAGCTGAACCCATCAGCTGTTGTGTACTTTTGTTTCAAGAAACGGAGACGAGCTGATATGAACTTTGTCAAGATGGCTAAGAAGGCTTTCAAGGTTGAGGAGATATTCGACGAGGAGCGGCCTGTGTTCCAACGCCAGGGCCTGTTCCTCTTCTCGTTTACTCGCCGCACAGGTCAGCAGCAAGGTCAGCAAAAGGCAGCCAGCAAGAGCCAGGGCGAAACCCGATTGGCGATGAATGGCGACAGTCAAGCCAAGGACGTTTCGTCTTAACACCATGATCTGTTGTCGGCATGCATATTGCACTCTAGACTTGCACATTTCACTCAGCACAAAAGCAACAGCAACAACAACAACAACAACAGATGCTCAACTGTACACCGACGAAGTGAGCTCTGACCAACGAGAGCATGCAACGTCGTCCTGTCCCCTCCATACTCTTGCAATAGATCCATTCTGGCGCACGTGCTAGCCTCTCTATCGGGTCATCCGAGAGGGCCGAGAAGTTGGCATGCAGGAATTGCTTCCTTCAGTCAGATTGTATTGCACATTGGTGGCAGGCGAGGTGTGGGTGACCTACACCGGCTCCCCACAGGTTGCAGTTTTCTACTGGATTGAAGGGGGCTGGGCTGCCAAAGAAGAGAGAGCCGCGTGTCCACCGCTGCAAGTTTTGCTTGTTCTCTGCGGGCTTTATTCATGCCTTTCTTGGCTCGCGTTGGCTTTGTCAGACGGAGGGAATTATTGGCGACTTGCCTTGCACAAGGGCTGGTTCACGGCACATCTAGCGCTTGCGTAGGTACCTACTTGGAGAGGAGGGCTGGAGAGTTTGGAAGTTTTGAAAAGTCAATCACACCGCATCATTCTGAATCACATGGAAGGGAGCATGACAGAAAGACAGATGGCATATGGAAGGCGAGCAACAGACGCCCGAGTCACGAAGTTTCAACGTCACACATGCATTCGCGCCAGACATGAACCGAACGGCCCAACGAGAGAACAAGACGAGAAAGACTTTTTTTTCTCTCACACCATGGTTCTTTGAGTTTCGTTCAGACCCAGTGCAAGCCATGAGCCGCTAGCGCACCTGGCTATGAGGTGGCACCCCAGTGACGGTTGTTCACTGGACTGGGCCGTGTTTCAACTCCTGCTGGGCTCCCTCCACACCTCCAGGATGCAAGTTAACTCGTCGGTTAGGCGGCCAGTGCTCCATCCGCCAGGTAAGCCTCTCAGTTTCGGGCCAGGCACAGGGCGCCAGCGGAGGGAGGGGAGGGAGATCGATGCAGGCCTCCCTCCCACCATCTTTGACCCTCCAACTCGTTCTCGTCGATTCTGGCTGCAATAATCCCGCTGTGGCCAGGCACCCGGAGACTGCCATTGGCCCTTCTCCGACAATGAGCGCGCCCCTGGTACCTGACAAGAGACCCAAAGCCGGAAGCTGGCGACAGGGCGGCCCCTTGCAGCATGGCCAATCATGGTAGGGCTAGCTGAGGAAATTTGGTTTGCGTTGGGCCACGGTGCAGTCCAGTCCTTTCAGAGAGCGCCGTGCAGGCCTCCGAGCCGTTTGGCAACAACTGATTCGAACAGTCCATTCAGTAGGTGTGTTGGACGACATGACTCTAGTGAGTGTGCTGATGTCCATACCTGCGCGGTTACGCGTCACTTGATCTGGTTCCGGGAACCGGATGAGGAGATTCTGAGTCGCTGCTCCCAGCCTGCAGCATTCAAACTTCATTCTGATCGCGGCGGCCGACATGACCGTCAGCGGGCTCTGACAGAGAACAGTCAGAGAAGAAGGGCTTCCAGCAAGAACAATGCCCCTGGATGGTGCCACGCCCCCCCTGGGTTCCAACATGGTTCGGTCTCTTGTGGTCCCGGGCCTCTTCCCCATTGTTAGGCTGTTCCGCTTGCATGGTCAAAGGACGTTGACCTCTGGCTGGCCCCGGCAGATGGCAGTGACCCAGGGAGCGGAGTGGACCAGTGAGGATCTCGGGTGCAGAGATGGCAGCTTTGCCACGCCCGCGCCATACGGTACCATACCATGCCGTCCGTTCTGTTCCCCACCCACCTTTTCGGAACCCCCAGGCACACACGCAAGGAAGCAAACGGGGCAGCGCTAGGTGCCTCCCTATGTGGGCTGGAAAAAACCACGCTCGGCTAGGGGCCCCTGGCCGAAGCTTTCTCAGCTGCTACCTCGGGGACGAATCCGGTACGACATTGTCGGCCAGCACGTTGCTTGCAATTGCGGTACCCTTGACCACAGCTTGTTTACGACAGGAGCATGGCTGGGCTGGTGGGCTAGAGCCAAGACGTTAAGAGCTAGCATGAGGGCCCAGCGCCGTCGGTTACGGCGAGGCGTATTAAGAACCCACGCTTCCTCCCTCAGTTCTGCCCCTGGTTTGTTTCCTTACCTACGAACTATTCGAGTTCAAACACCATTCCTTCCCACCTGAGCCGGACTCTTCTCTCTCACGCACACATTCCCTCAAACTCACGACGTCAACGTCCACTCCTTCCATTCTTCAACCTTTGCGAGTTCATTCCTGTTGAACAGAATCTCGCATAACCTTCCTTAACCTTCACACTACACCGCGTTGAGATACCCTTTTGTCTCTCACATCAAGAGACATATCACAGCTACAACCACGCCTTTGGTTGGAATCAACAAGAACTCGAAAACAACAACAACAAATACAGAAAAAGGAACTACCAAAAACTCACAATGAAGTCCTTCACCATTGCCTCTACCCTCCTCGCCGCTGTGGCCGTTGCCCAGCCCCATGGCAAGCTTCACGGCATCCACCACCGCCGCCACCACCAGAACGCCGAGCGTGACGTTGTCGTCACCGAGGTCGAGTGGGTGACCGAGTACGAGTATGTCACCAAGATGGTCGACGCGACCACTACCGTCTGGATCACCCCCGGCCAGGAGCAGGCCGAGCCCACGACCTCTGAAGCCGCCAAGTTTGTCGAGACCGTGGTCCCCTCGGAGCCTGCCACCACGGAGGAGAAGAAGCCTGCTCCCACCACCACTTTGGTCACCAGCGTCTACACTCCTCCCGCTCCCGAGCCTACCACCACGGAGGTCAAGGAGGCCCCCAAGCCTAAGGTTACCACCTATGAGGCTCCTAAGCCCGTTACCACCACCCAGCAGTACGTCCCTGAGCCTGAGCCCACCACCGTTGCTGCTGCCCCTGTCGCTTCTTCCCCCGCCGAGGAGGAGGAGGAGGAGGAGACCGACGACGGCGACAGCTCTGGTGGCGATGGCGGCAGCAGTGCCGCCAAGTCTGGTGAGTTCACCTACTACGACATTGGCATGGGTGCCTGCGGTGAGGACGACTCCGGCAAGGACGAGACTGAGAACATTGTCGCCCTCTCTCACCTTCTGATGGGTACTGTCTCCAACGGCAACCCCATGTGCGGCAAGGCCATCACCATCAAGGCCAACGGCAAGACCACCACCGCCGTCGTCAAGGACAAGTGCATGGGATGTGCCATCAACGACATCGACGTCAGCAAGAAGTGCTTCAAGGAGATCTCTGGTGATCTCGATGCTGGCCGTATTGAGGTCGAGTGGTGGTTCAACTAAGCGCCATAACCACTATGGATGCTTTCCTAGGTTTAGGAGAGCATTCAGTGCGCAACTTGTTTCTATTATGACCTCTTTTTTCACGACATGGGAATCTTGACACCCCTTGAAGGCGCCGGGGCGTAAAAGCAAAGGGACCTCGGGAGATGACGCATGTGTATGTATATTCAGCCTCTATCTCGAGGCCCTTTGACAGATTCTGGATTGGGGTGTTTAGGTTTCTCGGAGGGCGGGTTCACTATGGTTCGCTTTCGTTGACTTCTTCTATGTACATAACACGTTTATTTTTTGGCATGTGCAAGCTGGATAGACAAAGAAAAGGTCCCTTGATGAATGGGACTAAGATTTCAACCATTTGGGAGTGTCCATTACATCGTGATCTCCGGCTTTGATTGCGTTAATATCGTGGCAGATGAGTGCTTGGCTGATCTTTGATTAGACGCCAAGAACATTGAAATTGGAGATCCTGGTCTTTTTCGAGGGTCTCTCACTACGTACTGTATACCCGCCGTATTGATCCTCCAGAATCCTTCTGCCGTCAGCTGCATAAGGTACTCGTCAGCAGCTTAAACGAATAATATCCCGCCTTGTAATGAAACATTGTTAAATAAACCCGAATGAAGGGTACGGGACCCAAATGAAGATCTCTCGGGCGAGGGATAATTACAGAATGGAAGGAGGTTCCCCATTTTACAAGCATTGCGTAAAACATTTCGGGGATCCCTGAACGATCGTCCACGAGGCACTTGGTACTTTATTTGCAGGGGTGTGTCTCGTCGTAATAACCCTTTCATTCATTGAACCTGGTCCCCCTTCCCTTCCGTCCCTCCAATAATAAATCTACATAGACTAACCATGGAGAGTAATTGAATTGAGTAAACAAAACAGAAACTTTGAAAAAGAGGTTGGGGTTCGTTGGTTGGTTGGTTAGTGGGTTGGCTAGCCCTTGTTCTGGAGTGACGTTCTATTAATACGGGGTGTGATGGACGGGATGAGGTTGCACACAAATTTAGATGGACAGCAAGGCGGTCGTCCCGTCTCAAGAAGCAAGGCAGAGAGGTAGGCCAGCAGACCGTAAGACATACAGCGCATTACACCGCACCCCGTACCCACCAAGGGGGGGAGAACAAAGGGTCTAGGCATAGCACAGCCTCTTCAGCCTTAAAATTAGCAATACGGGACGGGATACCCGTGCCCCCCGTGCTGTCCGTCCTGTAGTGCTTTCATGTGCTGTAGGTAGGTCTTACAGCAGCAGGCTTACAGTAGACTCAGCAGCTCCTCGACGTACCGCCGTGTGTCAACCCCGATGCCCTGAGCCAGCCTCCCAGCGCCATCGCCGCCGCCGGTAGAGGCGTCAGTGCGGAAGCCGACATGGTCACTTGCCCGACGGATCAGAAATATCTCCTTGGCCACCTCCGGAGTGCGCGGCTCTTGCGAGTCCGAGCCATCGCTGCTGTTGTCTCGATGATCGGCAGCCTGGTCGGGGTCCGTTTCAACCACGTCGGCGCCGGCCTCGTGGATTGTCGAGAGGTTGGTGCTCGCCGCCGAGGGATCTTCCTGGCGGTCCAGCAGGCGTGTCCAGACGATCCACCACCCGCGGCTCGACTTCTCAGTCCGCTCGAGGGCGGTGGCGCGGGCCCGGGTTGCAGCGTACAGGTTGAGGAGGTGGAGGTGCGTGTTGAGGGCGTCTGGGCGGGACCAGGGCTTGGGATCGATGTACGTATCTGGGATATTGGGTATGGAGGAGTGCACCGTCAGGGAGTGAGGATCCCATATGAGGTCGTATATGCTGTTCCCTGCGTTCCCACCGCCGCTGCTGCCAGACCCAACGTCGGCTCCAGGCCGCTCCGGGCGGTATCTCGTCGAGGCAAGGAGTGGTTTGCGAAGAGGGGCAAGTTGGTAGTGCAGGGAGCGGTAGAGGGCATCCATGGCCAGGGAATCTGTTCGAAGGTTGAACAGAAAGGCGAACATGAAGGGACGGTTGACGTAGACCACGACCCGCAACTTCTTGGCCTTGTTGAGATCATGCGAGTCGTAGCCTGGCACCATGTTGCCCACAACCTGCGACTGTGTGAGAGCGCTGGCTGGATGCTCAAAGTCGCGTACGATGGTGGCCTCTGGTCGGCCCAGAGCCTCACTCTCGAGCTCGACGTTCACAGTCCGGAGAACGGTGCGCGAGTTGTGCTCGGCGGTACCTGCATCATCTGAGCTGTGACTATCGGCATCGCTGTATTCATCATCGATCTCCCCTTTGAGACCAATGAGATAATGGCCAGCCGCTTCATACGAAGGCGTACGGCCAGCTAGGTTTGGTCGAGTGGATTTAGAAGTATCCTCCTGGACAGGCTTTGATTCCTGTGGTGTTGTGCCTGCATCCGGGGGCTCCTTGGCAGAAGACTCCCCAGGAGTACTAGTACCAGTACCAGCACCGGGCAGAGACCAATATGTGCCGTAGCCCAACTTCAGATAACTGACCATTTTATCTAGTTTGCCATCTTCGGTCTCCCGTGCTGGTGGTTGGTCCTTGCTTGCATCGTCAGAGGCCACGGGCTCTGCCTCTGCCTCTGTCGCTGCCTTTGAGGGTTCACCCGCCTCAGTTGATGCTGGCTGTGTAGAAGCAGCCTGCTGTGCAATAGCACGGCTGGCCCTTCTCCTCTTTGCCCGTCGAACCGACGTTGGACTCTCAATGACTCCATAGGTGTGGTCTCCCCAAGTGTACAGGTCCTCCATCCATTGTGTCACATCTCTCAGTGACTTTCTGGACAAGGCACCGGTGCCCAGGAAGATGGCACCGTCCTCAGAGCTAGGCTCTTGACCAGTTCCCAGCCACTGTTCAGGGTCGCCATTGGGCGCATCTGGGGGGGGTGAATCGGGATTGTAGTCGCCAAACTTGGAAACAACTAAATCGACGAGACCTTCGATTCTACCGACCAGGCCCTCCAAGACTTCTCGTTCGCCGCTTCCACGGTCTTCCTCGCCAACCCCAACCCCTAGCTCGCCCGAGGCAGCGACATTGATGCCACCGAAGATATCGCGGGCCGGGTTTCCGTGCATAGCCACATTCCATGTTGAGAGAAACAGGTCCCAGTAGCGGCTTAGGACAGTTACAAACTTGGTTCGCTTGGTCCGTACGAACAGGGCGCTCAAGGACGAGTCATGATGCATGAGAAAGGTGCTATGAGCTCGCAGAAGATCCCTTAGAAGCAAATTTGCAGGTTTCATCTCGCGGCTAGAGTATTCATATCGTTCTTCGGCAGGTTCGCTGTTCTTGGTTGCGAGTCGTGGGGGTAGAGGCAGCTTGGTCAGGTCGATGCTCTGGACATATTAGTCAATAAAGATCCCCAAACAAGACACAAAGTAATGAAATCTTACGGCCAGAATCCACCACCCGGGCTCCAGCTCGTGGAGTATCACTCTCGATTTCTCGGTGTCGATAGCATCTACAGGCGCACCATTGGCAAAGCCGCGACTGAAGTTGGCCATGCCCTGGGCGAGGCCGATTTGTCGGAGACGTTCATTGCGCTCCTCGGGGGAAATGTCCTTGGTGGGCTGACCGCGTGTACGCCGGCGCTTGTGGGAGGACGTCCGGGTGGTGACAGAGGCGTAGTAGACGATCTGGTCGTCGATGGTTTCGTCGGTATTGCCAAGCGAGGGGTTGAAGATGGCTAGAAAGCCCAACTGGGCGGGCACGATAGTCCCTGGAGCCGCAGCCGCAGCCCCTTGACGCGTGGCCATTGTGTCGATGTCTTGTCTCTCTTCGTGATGTCTTCGTTTTTTTTTTACTCAGGCGTCCAACGTTGGGCTCCGCATCGGCTGGCGCTGGAGGATGGAACTAGGTAACTGGAGTTGAGTTGGTCGCTGGCTCAGTTAGATCGAATCGGCGATGACGGCGGTCCGCCTCCAAAAAGAAGCTCTCCCAAGAACCCGCGACAACGCCCAAACGCGCGCGGGTATGAAATGCATAAAAAAAGGGTTGAGATCAGAGAAGAGGAGAGTTTAAAAAGGGTTCAAGAATGAGGGGAAGAGAATGCCTCAAGCTACTTTGGCCAGACCTGGCGGCGGCGGGCAGGCGCAAAGTGCGGCTGCAGCGGGAGGTAGGTCTCGACCGAGCTCGAGTCGAGTTGGTTGTTAGAACGGAGGATGGGGGGGGTTCCGACTCCCGACTACGACTTGATGGGCGAAGCTCGCTACTCGTCCAATTGGAGTAATTGCGTCATGTGGGACAGAGACCGTAGCGATAGAACAGTTTGCGTAGTTTTTGAACAAGGGATCGAGCTTAAAAGATTCGATCGAGATGAGAATTGCCCGAGAGGACGGATCGCAAATCGTCCATGTTATCGGCCAAGGTCCAACTAGCTTCCTGTTATATCCCACCCTCCCAGCTACTAAGCTGCGCTATCTACGTATTGATCAACAGATTCTCCTACCTAGTTCTTCTAGAAGCACTCACGCACGGTCTTTTTGGCGCTGCTTATCACTATGTCATGAATCGTTTGATCCTCTCTATCAGCTAGAGATATGGTGGGTATTAACAGAATCGCAATAGGTAACCTGATATCCAATCAATCCAAGCACTTGTCCACGTCCAACACCAAATCCATCAATATCCCATCATAGTTACGCATATTCGTGCAAAATGTGTTCTACCTGCGTGTAACATCATGGCAAATCATCCTTGTTTCTAGACCCCCGCCCTCTCCTGATGAAGGCATGATACTCCCTCATGACCTTGTCCCGGTTTTCTTTGAATGTCTCCCGAAGAGACTGAGACTGCTCGGAATCAAGACTCTCGCTGCTAGACAACCCCCAGTTCTCCCACTTCTTCCACTCCCGCTTCTGACTGCGCTCATAGCTGGAGCACTCTGCCCAGAGAAAGTACAGCAGAAAGGTAACCACCGTCAAAGGGATCGTGATGGCCCAGTACAAGCCGAACTGTGGGGTGGCCGGGACTCCAATAGCCCCCTTTTTGACTCCCTCCCAGTCAAAGACATCGGTCGAGAACAACGCCGAGATGAAGCTACCGGGTAGGAAAAACATGGTGACAAAGGCCAGCGTCTTCATAGAGGCGGCATCGCGAAGGGTAGATATTGAGATGAGCGTGTTGGAAAGGCTGTAGTTCATAGACATTAGACTTAAAAGCTGAGGTCTTGTTAGCTTGCTTCTTCCTTATTCACTCGTGAATCAACGTACCACTTCGTTCTGGATCTGCGCCCGCTTTAGGGTGTACTCTCTATCCACGATCTGCATCTTTAATCGATCTTGGAGTACTTGGATGTGATTCTTCATGATCTTGTCTCCCTCAGAGACTACTCTTTGGTCTGAGTTGATCGTTCGTTGGGTAAACTCCATCAGGTTCTTCAGTGTCTTGCTCTTCCTATCCGTGCTGGCCAATCGAGAGGAATAGTCGGTAATCTTGGCGGCCACATCTGCCAGCTCCCCAGTCGCCAGATGTTTTCGCTTGGTCTTGAAGTCGGTGTATCCCGTCCTCCCTTCAACCGCCTGGATGTTGTTCTTTATGTCGCCTTGTGTAAACTCGATCTGGCGGTGGAGCATGAGACTGCAGAGGAGGGCAGGGAACATGTCATGGCTGGCAATGGGCAATTGCCAATTCCTCTTGCTGTTGAGGAAGTTCTTGATATCATCCCTCTCATGTTTTTGGGCCAATATAATGCCGTTCGTGACACACTGACGGGCCAACGGCGGCTTGAAGCGAGTATGTGACCATATGGCGGCAATCTTGGGCAGATAGCAAAACGCGAATGCTTGCTCGTCTCCCTCAGGCTTAACGACCCTAGGGAAAGCACTGGCACCAGCGAGGCAACTCGGGAAGTAATCATAAGCCAGCTCGAGGCCGAATCTTGTCAGCAGCAACTGTTTGACGGCGCCCGGTAGGTCGACGCGGTGTTCATCCATGTTAAACTCGGGCCAAACGAGGCGCAGGACCAGGTTCTCTACTTCTCCCGCGTTGGAGAGCCGAGTTTCCAAGTCTAGCCACGTGGGCACGTTTTGAACAGGAACGGTAACATCGCAGGCATTGACGATGCCCGTTTCTTCATTGTGCCAGAGCTCGGTTACCTCAAACTGGGTGACGACCTCGGATGACTGCTTTGGGCGCTGCGGGTTGAACTCGGCGATCTTTTGGTATATCTCCTCCATAGGCGTGGAGCTATTAGTATCTAGTCAAGAGACGTGGCAGTTTGGGCGAAGGATGCTGGGGCTTGGACTGAATGAGTGTGGTGGTACCTGTTGCTGCGCAAAAATTGGGAGGTGACGATGGTAATAAGAGAGAGCCTGCTCAGCTGCTGAGGTTGTAACCGCGCGCTCGAGCGGCAGGGGGCAACCAATTGCCTGACGAGTGAGACATGGGGGATTTTCAGCCCATGCGGCGTGTCAAGACCCTTGCTTTATCGACCAACATGGACGAATGGTCATTCAATCTTTGCCGCGGCATCAAGGTTGGAGATAGATTGATCAACCGAGGATTTGCTTGGTTATCGACCGTTCTTTCATCCAATCTCATCGGCATAGGCCCGTCCCGTGCCGAGCACTAACTGCCGCCTTGGCCATCAGATGAAAGTTGAGGGTCGCACGGATTGGTTACATATGGAGCTGGAACTGTATCAGGCTCTGTCTGCACTACCAGGGAAGCGAAACACCAACAAGTGCCAGGTAACCAGAGGAAAGGCTGGGCTTTCAACCCTTTCTCTGCGACCCACGTGCCACCCTAACAGCGCGCATAGGTAGTGCTCAGCGCCCGGTCAAGAAGCTGACTACAATAATACGCTGAGAAACCAAACGTTGTCATCTCACACCCAAGCCCAACTTTGACCAGGCGAGTATAAAAGAGAGAGAGAAAACATACAAGCCACGTACCAGAAACCCAAGTTTTTGCTGTTCTTACCTAGTTGAGGCTGTGGCATTGATCTCACGCGACTGCCGTGCAGAGACGGCGAGTGTTAGTGTGGCTTGGCGTTGGGCAAATCACCTCGACCAGCTCAAGCCCCAGGCCATATGTTTTGAGGCGAAGCAACCGTTGGAACGACTGCAGCTCACAGTAGTCATTGCTCAGCTCTTGCCAATGAGGCTTCGAGACGATTGCTTGCAAGCAGTAAAAATCGACTTGACGGCAGATCCATTCCTCTTTGCTGGCTCAAAGCCGAGACACATTCCCCAGCCACGAAACCCAAAATAGACCCTGAAAATCAATAGCCCAGAACTTTCAGTGCCGCCGCTACTAAGAGCTTACTGTACGGAGCACCACCAACCCCCACTAGAGGTCCCCGGGTCCCCTCTTTCGGCGGTCGGTTTGCGACTTGCTAGCCCAGGTGAACTGCATGCAACCGGCTCGTCTGCAAGGTCTGGAACTGTCAGACGTGAGCGGCGAGAAGGAAAACATCATCCTCCCCATCGTCTGCGCCTCCGCTGACGGATCGCGTCGTTTGCAATTGATTGGGAAAGATCCCCGTAAATATCTAACAGTCCCCGGTGCCCCAATCGCCAGAGACCTACGTCATCCCCCTCGGTTTCGTTGTCACTCTCTGTCACTCTCTCGGACTCGGGCTCTTCCAGTCTGGACGTCTTCAGATCCCATCATCCAATCTCACCCCGTATCCTGTAAGCTTTGTTCCCCGCGGCTGACAGGCCATCCGCCTTTTCCATTCTCTCCTCCTACATCATCAACCATTGACATTCAACAATCAACGTCGTTTACAACTCCCACAGGGACCGTTTTCGCTCACATTCAAGCTAGGCGCATTCCCCCGCCAAACCGACGCTTACCATGGAGTCCTTCTCTCTGCTCAAGCGTCGCACCACCGACCTTTTTCACAATGTCTCGCAGAACCTCCCTTCCATGCCCATGCCCTCTGTTCCCGCTGGAGGCGGTGCACCGCGCAGAGACGCCATCAAGGGCACTTGGGAGCGCATTGAGGTTCCCCCCGTCCCCCGCTCTTCCCACTCTCTCGACATTGTCCACGGCTCCGCCTACATCTTTGGCGGCGAGCTTGAGGCCCGCGAGCCCGTCGACAACTGCATGCACGTCATCACCTTGCCTTGGAGCAGCGCCGGTGCCGATTACTACAAGATCAAGCCTGTCGCCGCGAAGTCCGATGACGGGCCCCAGAAGCCAGAGCCCGAAGCCCCCGCAGCCACTGAGGCACCCGTCGCGGCACCCGTCCCGACAAAGAAACCAGAGGAAGCGGTAAAGAAGTCAGAGGAGGATTCAGACTCTGACGACGATTCTGAAGAGGATTCTGAAGAGGAATCCGAAGAGGACTCTGAAGAGGACTCTGACGACGACTCTGATGACGACTCTACTAAGCAAAAGCCCCTTCAGGATGTTCCACTCGCCTCGCCTGGGCTTCCAGCCGAGAGCAAGGCTAAGGGCAAGGAGCCTGCCGGCCCCGAGCCTCCGGAGCTTGGCGATGTGCCGGCCCCGCGAGTCGGTCATGCTACCGCCGTCATTGGATCCCGCATCTTCCTCTTTGGCGGCCGTGGCGGTCCTGACATGACGCCTCTCAATGAGGCTGGCCGTGTCTGGGTATTCGACACCCGCTCCAACAATTGGTCATATCTTGACCCAGCTCCCGCTGTCAAGGGCGGCAACATCGTTCCCCAACCCGCTCCTCGAAGCTACCACACGGCCGCTGCTATCGACCGCCCCCGAGATTTCGCCTCACCGCGACCTAAGCAGCCCGAGACATGGTCGGAGTGGGCTCTGGGTGACACCTCCAAGACTGGTATCCCTCAGGACCCTATTGTTGGCAATGTAGCCGAGGATGCTGTTGACGAGGAGTCCAACGGTTACGGCACATTCTTCATCCACGCCGGCTGCCTCGCCGGTGGTGAGCGCACCAACGACATCTGGGCCTTCAATGTCCACGATCGCACTTGGAGCGAGCTCCCCGCCGCCCCTGGTCCTGCTAGAGGCGGCACTGCCATCTGCGTCAGCAAGAGCCGTCTCTTCCGCTTCGGTGGCTTCGATGGAGAGACGGAGCTTGGAGGACAGCTGGACTTCCTGCATCTCGAAGTCGAGACCTTTGATGACCAGGGCTCCAAGGGCGAAGTCTCCGTCCGCGCTCGGGGTGGCTGGCAGACCATCCTGCAGAACGACCCCAACTCTGAGACCACAGAGATCCACGCCGAACCTTCTCAGGTATGGCCTACGCCTCGCAGCGTCGCATCCTTCGAGGCCATCACCGTGGGTGGTGGTCGTGAGTACCTCGTCCTGACCATGGGCGAGCGCGAACCCAGCTCCGAGGGTCATGCCGGCGCGGGCAAGTTCCTCGACGACGTCTGGATGTTCCAGGTTCCCCCTCTGGGCATGACAGCCGCCAGCGTTACAGCTGCCATGTGGCAGGCTGTTGGCCGCAAGACTGGTGAGGGCAAGTGGACTCCGGTCGACCTGGAACCCTATGACGATGACAACAGTGACGAGCTGCCCGAGTCGAGAGGATGGATCGCAAGTGCGCCCATGGGTGAGCTCGAGGAGAATGGTATCCTCATCTGGGGTGGTGTGGGTGAGGACGGCGAGCGACTCGGAGACGGCTGGATCTTGCGGGTGGGTGAGTAGTATCTGGAGAGAAAAATTGGACATATATATCTTTCGGTTTGGAGGTTTCCTTTTTGGCGCCACTTGAATATTTCGAAACGGGCAACATTCTCACAATGGGTATGAGTGAAGGCACGAATCAATGAAGCAGGAAAACCACACAGTTGATTATCTCACGTAGTCTCTTGATGAAATCCAAACGTTCTATACCATGGATTACATTCAAAGCAGTGTTATGTACAGTCGTTGCCTCCTCCCGCGCGGCTCTTTTTCCATCACCTGCTGCCTCTGATATTCCATGCCCTTGAACTTAAAAAATAAATAAAGATGATTTGATATTGCATTGTAGTTCTACAAGTCGGACCGCGTGGTCTCGGTTCCCCAGGGCTCGGCGAGCAGGTTCGTCTGGCCGGCGCTGTTCTCGCATGTGCTTCGGCCGCTGAGGGGGCCGGGCTTGGGGACGCTGACGGTGGAGGGATCGGTGGCAGTGGCGCTGGCCTTGAGGGCCTTGAGGAGGTCGACGACGGACTCGGGGGTGAGGTCCTCGTAGTAGTCGTCGTTGATCTGGATCATGGGGGCGTTGACGCAGGCGCCGAGGCACTCGACCTCGAGGATGGTGAAGAGGCCGTCAGCTGTGGTCTCGCCCTGCTTAATGCCGAGGTGGTTCTTGATAGCCTTGACGATGACGTCGGAACCGCAGCCTCCAAGCTGGCAAGGGGTCTAGTGAAGGAATTGTTAGTTGATTCCGGGCTTCTCAATTGTCCGGGTCTTCAATGACGTCTATCCGCCTCAATCCGAGAAACCGTCCGATACGGGCCACAGCCGAGCGGAGCAGCAATTGCCATTCCCGGATGCGTGCCATTGAATCCCCGGGTTGAGCAGGTAAGAGAAGCAAAACGTACAGTAGTGCAAATCTGGACAAAGAACTTGCCCACGGGAGTTCGGTTGTACATGGTGTAAAAGGACGCAACCTCGTAGACTCGCATGGGGGGCATCTCGAGGAGGCGGGCGACCTCGTTCATGACGCTGATGCTGGTGAATCCGTGCTGGCGCTGGCCGAGGTCGAGCAGGGGCATGACGGCGGCCTTCTTGTACTGCGGGGGGTATTTCTTGAGGATCTCGGCAATGACGGCCTGGTTCTTCTCGTTGAACTTGAAGGGGAGCTCGGGGTTGTTGTCCTTGGTGTTGCGATGCTGTGGCACACAAGAAAAAAGGCGTCAGATACCAATCCATTCACGGATCCAGACATTGCACTTCGGTAGATGCGTGCATGGTCGCAATTGGGAGCGCCAATTGACGACTGGGGGAGAGTGGTTTGCTTACCACCATGAGGGAATCGCTCGGTCGGCGGGCTGAGAGGGAGAAGGCGGCTCGGGTCTGGGGACGGGCTGCCCGGCACGCCGGCCGGAGGGCGGATCGTAGGAGAGGAGAGATCTTGCTCGCCATTGTGACGGGAGAGAGAGATTGAAGAGCGGAGCGGCGTCGTTCGGGGAGGAGGAGGTCGGGCTTCGAGGCGATCGTGAGGTCGTCTGGGTCTTGTCAAAATGTCGCCCGTCGTAGAACGAAGCAATCGAATTGGAGCTGCTTGTAAAATGGGCATCTGTGATTGGTGCACTCGGCTGAATGTCGGGTTTAACCGGTGCTTAGCATTGGCCCGACGGTACGTACCGCTTCTGCTGTTGAACCCATCCATCTTTGAGTTGACCATTCTCATTAAGAAGCACTTTGTCTTTCATGTTCTACCAACTATTGAGAATTGTCACCATGTGGTGATCAGAATATTCTCAAACGAAATTCGCTTCACTTCGTAGTTCAGATACATCTCTGCCAATTCACCGCCCAACCAACTCGCAACGCCGCCCGCTTCTAGAAGCAGCTCCGTCTACTGGCCATGTTGGCGAGTGTATCGATCAACCTTGATATCGCTTCCTCGTCGCTCAAACCCTCGCTTACCGGAGCTTTACAGAGAGTATTGTATATCGTGACATAGGGCAAAGGAGGTCATATGAGCTTGGGTAACGAGTGAGGATCTCTCGTCTCCTTGCTAGCCGAATATATCTTCTTCTGCCAACACATTTCCAATCCCGTCCCTTCACACCATCAAAAGGATTGCACGCGTGGCACCGCATCTCGGTCTAGTTGCCCGCGCGCGCAATCTGCCAATGTCTCCCCGCAGGTGCTGGATTGTCACAGCTACACATTACTGGGCAGGTCTTGTCATGTCGTGCTTGACCGTCCAAGCTCTCACCTCTTTTTGTTCAGACTCGATGCGAGATGAGGGCATTGTGCGGCGGGTTCAGCACAGACATTGGGTCGCCCTCCGGTTGAAGGAGCCTTGTCATGATCAGCCCTGAACCACCACGGGGCTCGGCTGTCACCTTGCCGTGCGTGCCTGGTCTTGGTGAGACGTCAGAGCGAGTTTTTTTCTTTCTAATATTCTCTTAATGACCATCTTACTCGCTCACTCACAACTCGCTTCCTCACGTGCCGTGACTTAGACGACGGCGTACAGGGTCCATATAAGCTTAAAGGGTTGTCGCGTCCTCCCGTCAGCCCAACATCAAAGTCAAAATACGTAACTTGGACGGGCCTGAACTCTCGGTGTCTGGGCAGCACCAGCAACACACACACACACACACAGAGTGCCTTCGGCTACAGGCTTGTCTCGTCGCTTCTGAGACAGGACATTGTATTGGGCGGTGATGTGTCACAGCGGCTCATGTCGTGGCCCCTCGAGGCTTCATAACACGGAGTCTGCTGGCCCACCCGGTGGGCGAACATCCATCCATACTGATGCGGTTCATGCTGGTTCGTCGCTCGTGAGTGACCTTTCTCATCTCTCAAGTTTCCGTGATGCGGGGGGGGGTGGTTCCCAGGTTTGGCGTAGGGAGCCGGCGCTGTGATGGCTGAGACTAATTTTAGCCCGCTTAGAGCCCAGGTCGAGAAGAGACAAGCCCGGACAGGCTAGGTTATTTATTGCTTTAATAGAATTATAGGTACAATATCCCCCCAGCCACGGCTGCAATTATTGGACTGATTGATCTGGCGGCGCTGCTCGCTTCCATTGCCAACAAGTGAAAAAAGAAGACCCGAGAGTTGAGAAAGGAGAGGCTTCAGCCTCAGAGAAGTCCAACCTAAGGCTCATCAATAACTGCCAGCCCGTTCCTTCCCTCAATGGATCAATGAGTGCGCTGTTTCCTAATTGAGTCTCTCGACCCCCTCCTCCTCTTCCTCTGCCTCTTTCTCTATCTCCTATCCCTCTATCTCTCTCTCCTCCTATCTCTCCCCCTTCTTCATCTCCAAGCTGCATCCTCTCCTCCTCGCGAGAAGCTCGCATCATGCCAATCAAGTCACGCTTCTCCGTCACGGTTCCCAACTGTTCTATACAGCAATGGGTCTTTGGTTCTCCTTCTGCTCCTATTTCCAACAACAAGGCTTGGATCGACCCCGATCGCCCTGAGACGCACTATCTCACCTACTCCGATGCTCGTCTCCTCGCCAAGCGCATTGCCGTCGGCCTAATAGACAATGGGCTCAAGCCAGGTGACCGCGTGCTTCTCATTGCAGGCAATAGCATCTTCTTCCCAACCATTGTGTTTGGAATATGGATGGCCGGTGGCGTCTTTACAGGGGCAGGTCCGAGTTCGGTCACTCGAGAGTTGGCCTTTCAGCTTAAGGACAGCCAGGCCTCCTTCATGATTGCTGCCGAGGGAGTCCTAGATGTTGCCTTGGATGCCGCGACTCAAGCAGGCATGAAGAGTGATCAAGTCTTCATGTTTGACTCGACATGGCCAGACTCACCGGTCCTCGAAGCAGAGCCTCGCAAGGGCAGTCGTCACTGGACTGAACTCATATCGTCCAAGTCAAAGGGTGAAGATTTCATATGGACTGAGCCAAACGATTCCAAGAATGTCACTTGCACTCTCAACTATAGCTCTGGAACGGTAAGGTTTGCTTCTATGGCCTCCTGATGTGTACTGACAACTCGCAGACTGGAATGCCCAAAGGCGTCGAAATATCACACTACAATCACGTTGCCAATGGCCTCGGAGTCGTTAGCTTTCAGAAGCTCAACCAAGAGTACGAGGTTCGCACCCGCCGTGCCGCTGCTCTCTGCTTTCTGCCGATGTATCATGCCTTTAGTCAAGGCTACTTCATCACTTGCTTCCCCTACGAGCGGATCCCCGTCTATGTCATGCCCTCGTTCGACTTCCCCAAGATGCTTGCTCACATTCAAACTTTGCGCATCACTAAGCTCCTCGCCGTCCCGCCTATTCTCATTCTCATGTCCAAACACCCGCTGGCCCGGCGTGCTGACCTTAGCAGCATCGACATGATTGCCTCCGGGGCAGCGCCACTGGCAAAGGACACGCAGCGTGAGATCAATAGCATGATGCCTCAAGGCGTCTCAGTGGTACGGCAAGGCTGGGGCATGACGGAAGCAACCTGCACAGCACTGTCGTGGGATCCCAACAAGCCCTCCAGCTCTGCGGTTGGTGAGCTCATGCCTGACTGTCAAGCGAGGTTGACCGACATCGAAACGGGGGCCGAGATCACGACTGCGAACACTTCGGGTGAGCTCTGGATCACTGGTCCCACGGTGATGCGCGGGTACTGGCGCAATCCCACTGCAACACAGGAGGCCTTCGTTTCAGACTCGGATGGAACTCGATGGCTTCGCACAGGAGATGTTGCTTACGTGGAGGAGTACGCACAGGGAACCTTATTCCACATCGTCGACCGGGTGAAGGAGTTAATCAAGGTCAAGGGGTTCCAGGTCGCTCCAGCCGAACTTGAGTCTATTCTCCTAGAGCGAGAGGATGTCGCTGACGCTGCTGTCATCGGAGCCGTCATCGACGGCGAGGAACTACCGCGCGCTTACATCGTTAAGACGCCTAGCGGCAAGGATACAACAGAACAGGCCATTGCCGACTGGCTGGCCACGCGTGTAGCGAGACACAAGCGACTTAGGGGCGGTGTTGTGTTTGTTGACGCCATACCCAAGATTCCTGTAAGCCCTCCTTTTCTTTCAATACACGACCAGTCCCAACTAACACATGTCAACCCAAGTCTGGCAAGATTCTCCGCAAAGCGCTTCGTGAGCGGGCTCAGCGTGAGGTCAACGACGGCCGAGAGGTGCGCGCCAAGCTGTAGGTCGGCGACGGCGATATGCGTGCATGCTAATCCGTTGTGTTTTCTCGCAGGGCGTGACCCTCGGCACGTCTGCGGGTCCTCTATAGTATTACAGCAAGGTGTTGATGATGGTGATTGGAAGAGAAGCCGAAACCAAGGGGAGATTTTGACGTACTAATATGAAGGCTCCGTGGGTTTCGAGTACTGAGGCAGTGTTTTGGGTGGTCATATAAACGGATCGGGAATGAGTTGTCACGTCTTGCTTTCACTTGGGGAGTCTATATCCGCAGTCTACCTAGGTATATATCACTATTCTTGGCCTGAAGTCTGCATCTCAAATATCTCCGATGACAGCTTTGATCTCTTCCTCCAACGTCGTCGGGATTACCATGACCCTCGCCTTATCGGCTCTGCCTCCGTGAATCCGGTACTCAGCCGGGAGCTCAACACCTCCCTTGACCCCTAATATCTCGTGAGCGACGGCAACAGCGCATCTTGCTGCTACTGGCATCCCATGGCCCGTGTATCCAGCACTTATCCACAGTCCACTATCTTCGCCGCCGAGGGCTGCGGGCACTTGGCCGACCCAGGGGTACCCGTCCCGTGAGTAACCCATAATGCCCGTCCACTCATACGTGGCGTCGAGAGTAGCCTCCTCGTTCTTTCCAGGCGCCTTGAGCTTGACTGCTTCGTACAGAGCAGCCCGTAGTCTCTGCCCGATGACAGGGTTGACAGAATCGTCTCGCGACAAACCAACCTCCCTCTCCGACACACCAAGCCTCTCACCCCCGAGGATGAGCTCACCCGAAGGCCGCTGTATAAGGTAATCATCACCACCAGTGGGCGTTTCCCACACGTGAGTATGCGGCAGAGGCGAACTGTCTCCAGGCGGAGTCAGGGCGCAGACCTGTCCACGGACAGGAACGAGCAGACCCGTTAGCTTGGGGAGGAGGTGAGAAGTGTAGGCGTTTGTGGCCAGAACTACCGACTTGGCTGTGATCTGCCCGCGAGGCGTGTGCAGAGTCCACGAATCTCCCACACGCTGTAAATGCTGGACAGGCGTCTTTGTCTGAAGGTTGAAAACACTTGAGTCATTCTCACCAAGAAGACGCTCAAAGACCCAAGCAACGAGCTTATACGGCCACAACTTGGCAGCATTAGGTTGATAAACAGCAGCAAAAGCCTGAGGAACACGCAGCTTCTGCAGCTCTTCTTTATCAGTGACGATCCTGGCCTGGTCGGCTAGATCGGGAAACTCTCGCCTCAGACGGTCGAGGTGCTTGGATACGAGGTCGAGCACCGACCTTGAGGGGAGGACGTGGACGCCTCCCGTGGTTTCCCAGTCGCAGGGGATGTCGTTTGAGGCGACGAGGTCGCGGAGGTAGTTGTAGGTTCCTAGCTCGAAGCGGGATACTGGGGGTTTGGCTGCGTAGATGAATGGTTGACAGTGACCACCGTTCTATCCAAGATGTCAGTATATTCCAATCTAGTCAAGATATCAAACAATTTATAAATCCATCATCCTTTAATGAGAATCAAACATCTACTCACCCGTCCAGTAGCTCCCCAACAAGCCTCCCTCGCCTCAAGAAGCACAACCTTCTTCCCACCCTTGACCAGCTCCCTAGCCGCAAACGCACCCGTGATGCCGCTACCGACGACAACCACGTCAGCCGTAGCTGGGAGATCCTCCGTGGTACGATGGCCCAGCAACTTTTCCGATGGCTGCTGATGCCAGTATGACCTTGTGCTCTCGACACTGGGCAGCTCTGCCTGTCCTTGGAGCGGCGTGGGGACTGTCATTGTTGAGCAAGTGGTGGGTTAGCTTGTTGTGTCTGTGTGTATTCGTTCTCTTTTGTAACCTCGGCTATCGTGGTCTTTGAATGAGATATCTCGTTGTTGTTGGATGAGTACAAGTGCATCGTCATGTATCGCTCCTACAGACCCCGCCTTATACAGTACCCGACTTACATAACATGGATGCATGGCGTGAATATTGGGCTTTATCAGACAAGATAGATAGGCATGCAAGATAGGTAAAAAGTCAAGTTACCATTAAACTACAACATTCACAATCACAATCACATCAAATACACTTGTTTACTTGAACTGGTCATATCATATTCATGCCATTTCGTCGTCAGAATCATCACCAGCTATCAGATCAACCTCCTCCGTCAGCTATGAATCCAGCTGCTGCCCATTCCCAATGAGGCCTTTCCTCTGGGTGTCCTGTCCTGGGCTTCAAAAGTATACTCGACGAGCCATTTCTATAATTTACATGATTCCGCCTCTGTCTCTGTCTCGAGTCAACAATAGTATCCTTCTTCCGCTCCTTCAATGGCTGGCTTGATGCAATCCTGTGAGAAACCTTTTTAACCGTTCCGTTTCCTGTGTCCCTTCCCTTCCCTTCCTCTGCTGATCCCTTGCAGAGCTATGCCGAACTTTTGCATTATTACTCCCCGTATCCATGTACTCGCAACATGTCTAGTTAATTCCTTCCAGGGTATTTCGTACACGCAGTCTCCTTCTCAGAGACGCAAATGCTTCAGCTATCCTTCCGAGACTGAGCACATTGTCAATATGTGTCATCGCCCGGGGGCTGTGTAAAAAGAAGAAAAGAGTCGGCCGGTGTAATAGGTAGTCGCCTCGCCTCGGTATCGCGTCGTAGCAATGCCTCAAAGCAATGGTTTGCGGTTCGAACTTTAAACAACCGACTCAACAAAACGCCTAGCAAATAGCAGCCTCCCGCTGACTTCCATTTCTCGTCGTACCGTCATGTCGTTTCGTGGTGTGGTGTAGTATGGTATGGTGTGGTATGGTAGAAGGTTGGTGGGTGTATCGAGGCACAAAATCCTTCCAGTTGCCTCATTTTCCCTCTACCCAGTCGGAGGAGCGTATTGAACCATTCCGTAATCAACTGCATCAGTCCAATATGCAGTGTTGGTAGAGTTCCCATCCTATCCAGGTTCAAATAAAATCCCATGTTCCTCAAACATCCGTCATCTCAGTGTCGCTGTCACCTGCAATGGACACGGGGAACAACTCGGCTGGTCCCCAGTTTCCCTCGTATACAGTCGCAGGGGCAGTCCGGTGTTCGCTAACCCACCGCAGTCCCTCAAGCTCGAGCACCTGGTGCACTGTAGGTCGCTCATCGGGCTCCTGTGCCGTCATCATCCGGACAATCGAATCGAGAGAGCTGGTGTGCATGGCATTGACCATGAATTCGGGGGGTTGCTGCAGTTCTGATCGCTTAAACGAGCCAAACAGGTTGCTAGGATCGTGCGTCTTTCCGCTTGTGAAATCGTCACTGTGAGCCGACTCGGTAGGGTTTCCTGTGGCGTCTCGCTGAACCTCAATGGATGGTGTCCAGGTGAGACTCGGCACCTCGGAGAGGTCGCCCGACCGCAAGGCAATCCACGTGGGACCGTTGTCCGGGAGCACGACATTAGCTGCCGTTTCGAGAATGATGAGTCCAAGCGAGAAGACATCGGCAGCTTGACGTGCCTTGCCCTTGAGCATCTCTGGAGCCATATACTCGCGATCACCCTCTACGTCGACACCCTCAGTGGATGTGCAAGCCTGAGCAAGGCCAAAGTCACCAATCTTGAGGACACCCTCAAACGTGATGAGAATGTTGGCTGGCTTCAAATCGTGGTGCATAAACCCCGCATCGTGAATCTCCTTCAGACCCTGTCCCTAGGTTAGCTGCATAGTCGCACGGCGTGTATCAGCGAAACTTACCAAGCAAAGGTCCTGCAGGATCTTGTAGATGCGGAAATCATCCAATCGACCACCTTGCCCAACGTTGCCCAGAAACTTGTCAAGTGTGCCCTCCTCGCAGAATTCCGTCTGGATGTACAGGTGGAAGTTGTGCTCCCAGTCATCATAGTACTTGACCACATGCTCCGCATGAGACAGAGCCTGCAGGATGCGTGCCTCCCGAACCTTAATCTCCCGCTCTCGAGGTCCATGGTAGGGGTGCTTGCTCTTCTTCACGGCATAGACATGACCCTTTGCGGGGCTACGGTTTCGGGAGCATGGCGTCGTGGACAGACCATCAAAGTTCATGAGCCGGGGATCCGTCTTCGTCACCCGGTAAACTGTGGAGAACTCGCCCTTGCCGATCTGCTCAACCTTGTCGAATCGGGAATTCAAGCTTGCATCAACATCAAGATTGCTCGTGCGGGCGTTGACCGGTGTTACAAGAAGGCTAGTGGAGGATCGGAGGTCCCGTCCTGCTGTGGGTGTGACGGGAGGCGCCATGTCGGGATAGCTCTCACTGTTCTGCGAGATCGAAAGTCGGCTTGTATCGAGAGGGAGGAGGCTCTCCTGGGGAGTCTGTGGTGTACGGCGTCCATCAAGAGGGCTCGCTGGATCAAAGAGATTTGTCTTAGTAAATGCTTCACGAGAATGGGATATAAGAGATACGCTTAGAGAGGAAGGGGAGTGAAGCCCACGCTGGGCTCTTGAGCGGCTGAATGAGGAATAAGGAGGTGAAGGGGAATGCCGACGCTTGAGGGTGACGAGCCGATCTGAAACTTCGGCTATGCCATCCGCGGCGTTCGGCTTCGCAAGGACCGACTTACAAGTTGCTTCTCGAGGTATTGTTGAACCGACAATGGGTGTGGGGGCGTGCAGAGTCCGGTTTGCACTTGGGCTTTGGTTGGCACTGGGGCACTCGAACGACTTCTCGCTAACCTTGCTCAGGCTAGGAGTCAAATTGTTCTTTGTGGGAGTGGGAGGAGCATCACCCTCCATGGGGTTTGAAAAGTCAATGGTTTCACCAAAGAGCTTGTGCTCCTCGCCATCCAAGCTAAGGATGCTGCTGCGGCGTGAGCTTCGGGAGGCATTGCCGCGCTGGAAGATAGCCAAGCCCTTTCCAGGGTTGCCGAAGCTGTTAGGAACCGGGGCGCCGATAGGGTTAAAAGGTGTAGAAGGAATGCCTCCGAAAGAATTACGGTTGTTACCCCTCTTCTTAAGGGCACTTCCTGCTGGTGGAGGAAAGGTGGCGAAGGGGTTTGAGTGCTTCTTGCATGGAGTGTCTGGCGGTGCCATCTTCTTGTCCGCCTCCTCTTCCGGGTTTCGGTTCACCTTGGAAATGAGACCTGTAGAGCTGAAAGCGCCAACCCACAGTTGCGACTTATTGGGAGTCGCCATCGCCCTCGAGGGGTCATTCGGTCTTGTTGGTCGCGTCGCATTAAGAGGCAAAGAACGAGAAAACAAGTGAGGTCTGGGGCGGTCTGGCATTCGTGCAACTGGAGCATAGATGGGCGTCTCTTCCATCAAAGAATTGCCAGAAGATGATGTTGTGAGAGTCTTAGAGAGGGGGTGAGGCTGGAAGGTCCTGTCACCAGAGAAAGTGGGCGGCTTAGAGGTGGGTGTGGTTGAAATGAAGGGACTCTCTTGAGGCACAGCGGGAGGGACGAACTGATCCAGAGAAAGTCGTGGTCGAGTCCGGCTTGGTGAGAATTCAGAGCTGATCTGAGCAAGCTGTCTCTCACCCGATCGTCTGCCCCAAGATCCACGCTCGCCATACCTTTGCTGAAGAGTTGATTTCCGTAGCGAAGATGACCTCTTAGGAACCGTCGTTGTTGGCGTAGGAGAAGGTAGTGGCTCGCGGGAGGGGGCACCGCCGTTAGCGGCGAGTTCGTATTCAGCCGCGGGGTCCTCATGGATATAAAAGCTCTGTGAAGACGTCGTGTTTGAACCGAAAATGTTCTGGTCCTCGTTCTGGCCCAGCCCTGTGATTCCATGCAAGCTCCGTCGCTTAGCCACCGGGCTTCCTTGGCTGGGCTGGTCCAGATTCATGGTCGCATCGCTGCGCTTCAGCGGGCAGTTGTTTGAAACCATGAAGTTGTCGTTGTTAGTATCAAAGGATTTGAAAGGAGATTGCGAAGAGCCCGAGACGTCGAGGTGCACGCTGTGGCGCTTCTCGGAACTCTTGGGGCTCGTGGCTCCAAGCGCGTTGTTCTCCTGCCCCGATGATTCAATGACAGAGGGTGTGGGCGCCATTGGTAGTGAGTTACCGCTATCGGGTGCCATGTTAAGCGCTCTCTTCAAGGGACTCTTTGGTGATGCACGCGCTCGTGTCAAGGGCCTTGAAGGAGAGGTCTTTGCTGCCTTGGCAGATCGCAGTGATAGTCTGACACTTGGGCGGAAAGGAGTGAATATGGCCTGGTGCGCGCCGGCGCCGTTAGCGTGAGGCGGTGCCGAGCGGGTGTGCGGTGACAGAGGATGTTGATGCTGTGGTGTTGAGCCGAGTCGGCGGCAGGGCGATTGAGGGGAAGTGTGATGCGGGCTGTCGGGGCTCTGCGTGTTGGAGCGCGACATAAACTTTGAAGAGGGAGATCGTGAGATAGATCGTCGCAGCGTGCGCACAGCTGATGTGACGTCGATCTGGTGAGCGTGAGTTGGCGACGGGAGGGCGAGTGTGCCACCGCTGCTGTTGGAGAAGGACATTGTGTGCGTGGAATGCTGAGCGTTCGGGGGTATCGCGGGCAGCCAGCAGAAGAGGAATGCCCACGTAAGCAGTACTAAGGTTATGTGCGCAATAGTCCTTCTTGTTCTCTATAATTCGAGATAAAAGGCAAGTAAGAATCCAGTAGGGGCGAAATCGAAATTCGAGGGCTCGGTGGTCGGCCGAAGATTGGTGAATTGGCCAAGCAGAGCTGCGTGAACGACGAATCGAAGAGGTGAGAGAAGTAGCTCGAAGCGATGCCCTACAAAATCGCGAAAAGCTGTGCCAGTCTCACTGGGATGCTAGAGGTCATATCATGACTCGGAAACCGGAGGCAGATCGAACACTAGGGCAGGCAGACAGTTTTGTAACGAGTGCAGGCAGCAGTCGGATCGTGAAGAAGTGATGTCGTCAAGCAGGCAGCCAAAAAAGGCGGACCGGGATAATATGAACAAGTTGTGATAGAGCAAAGGTGAGTGTTGACAAGAGGGGGAAGAAGGGGACGGAGGTTGGAACTACTCGGTAGTAGTAGGAGTGATTGTTGTCCGAACTATAGTCTTGTCGCGCGTAGACGTCCTCGCTCCGGGGGTGGGTGGATTCAAGAAACGGGGAGAAGATAGTGTGGGCAGTTACACCATGGCGCTCGTCGGCATCGGCGTCCTGACACAAACCAAACACCCGTAAAAGTGAGTCCGCTCGTCTGTTGTCTTTGCGTGTGCGTCCTGGTTTGTCGGGAGCAAGAGAAAGAGAACCCCTCGTGTGGCTACGTTGAAACCAAGAACCCTTTCTCAGGGCATAGCGTGGATCCTCCAACGGGGTCTGGTGACTCAGGACGTCAGGTCGAAAGGACAACGAGTGGTAGTGGCGAATCGGACTGGTATGCACTTGGCTCGTCTGGTTTGGAAAAAGTTGGGAAAAGACCCAGAGGGTGTGGGAGAAATTGAATTGGAAGGGCGAGAAGAGAAGATGATGGATGGATGGACAAGACAACCTAGAAGAGAGATCCAGGATGGACTCGAGCGAGGATTAGGGATTGCGCGTGTTAGGCGGGCGGGCGCACGCTGGCAGTTGATGGACGGTTGGGGCCCAGGTCTTTTGGCCCGTTTAGTTTTAGAAGGCCACCCCCCGTAAAATGCAGTGGGGAGTCGCCAAAACCTACCTCCTAGCCTCCCTCCTGCCCAAAGCACGAGGGCCAGCCAGCAAGCAAGAGGGGAGAGAGCGAAAGGGCAAGCGCGGGTGGGACGACCAGGCAGGGGAGGCGCGGTGGGGAGAGGCCGGGACACGGGACAAGGAAGCCACTGACGGGGGAGCATCGAGCAAATTGGTGCGCGCTTGAGAGGCGAACAGGGCAGGAAGCAGCAGGCTGGGGCAGGAGCGCGTCCACGAGAAGTGACGCATTTGTTTACAATGTTTCCTCAAAGGGAAAAGCGCGACACGAAAGACGCGTCTCTTCAGACAAGGGGGGGTGGCAGGAGGTGGGGCCCCAACGCACCTTCCCAGGACTCCCCTTGTCAGGTCATGGCGCCGGGGCTGGTCCCCCGTAGGCCGTAGCCCGCCGTGGTCCGTCCACCTCCATGGCTTTAGCTCTGATCCATCCGAGCCATCATCGGGACAATCACATTCCCCTCCGTCTAAGACGAGGTTTTTGGCTTCCCGCGTTGTGTCTTTTGTCGTAGTCTACTACGTACGTAGTAGTTCTGGCAACGACGGACCGGCTCAAAGAGGAATACTATCCTGGATCTTCAGGGAGAGCACGTTTTCTATGACGGGAGTGTGCCGCAACTACGCCAAGCTCCCGCAGGTGAGTTTTGATAGTTCCTGAAGCCGAAACTTACCAGTCTGCAACATAGGTAGGAGAGAGTGACCGGGCATCTCAGGGTCAATACTATCCACTCTGCGGCCTATTGTCCAGGCTACTGCTCGCTTCGTGTTTCCCTTTCTCAGGGCAGATTCGGGGCTCCTATTCTCGACATAACCCACTCGGCCCCGTCGATACAACTGACAACAGCAACAACAAATTGACTGACTCTCTGATGAGACAGACTGACATGTCCCAGCGCCAGCAAGCCAGTGCTCGAAAAGCCCCTGTCGTCGATGCTCCACTGGGCGCATCTCAGCGCCAGTGCCCAGGGGTCCTCCCGTCCTAAGGTGGCCCTGATTGTCGTCTCTCACAGGTCCCAAACCCAAAGACCAGCCCCCCAAGCCAGCCAAGCCAGCCCTCCGACCTCTCTCAGGTCTAGGGGCTCTTGCCAGGGGGTTCCCAGAAGTCTGGCAGTTGACGGGGGTTTCCACGTCGCCTCGCGCCCGTTGTAGATCATCCATGGCATGGCATGGAATTGGGACGAGATGGGATGGGATCGTAGTGAGATGGCACGAGGTGATCTCGAGAGTATCCCATCTATCGACAGAAGCTGCGCGCTCAGCGCTTCTGCTGGTCGCTCGCGTGGTCGCAGACTTCCAGACGTTGAACGGATGGACAAGATCGCACTGCTTAGGCGCTGTAAGGCCGCAGCAGGTCGCAAGCAAGATACGATGGGGCCGTGTTGCGGCATCTTGATGCCCACCGGTTCGCTGGCTCCCGTCCTTCAGACCATTCGGCGTCATGATCGCCGCCGTCAGTCTTTGGTGAGCATGCCTCATCCCGGGACCCGTCAAGCCTTGCCTCGTACTTGGAGCCCGAATACGTCGAGCTTACACCTAGGGATAGTTACACCAGAGTTGATGTCAGCGAGCTAATGGGTAGGTAACATGTAATAAGCCTTGGCCAGCGACGTCTTCGTGCCAGTTGCTAGAGCTTGTCTTGTCTTGCATGCTCTGGCAGCATCACAACCTATCTTGTGGTTGAGCAGCCGCCCCGTGGCCCTCGTCTTCTGGCCGGCCGGTCCACTGGCCGCCACAGCCAACTCATCCATCGGGCACGCACCAGCTCACACACAGCACACACCAGCTCAGCACATCCATCCTCCCATGCGCATCGACCCCCATGGCATCAGCCATGCCATGCCATGCCATGCCCTTCCATCCCGATGCACCGGGCCTCCATGACGCGCAGCAAATCTCCTCGATCAAAACAAACAAACCCATCCCTCATGCCCCGTTCCCCATCCCCCATGGATCCCATCATCCCCTATTGCACTGCACACTCCCACTCCCCATTGTGAGCTGGACTAGCTGACGGTGGTAATTTGATCTTTAATTATACTCTTTATGCCGGCCAGCCCATGTCATTTCGCTTCTTGTGGGAGACTCCGGGGTTAGCCCCGCCGGATCCGAGAAGGAGACGCTGTGAGTCGTTGGACAAGCCATCCTTTGTCCCCTACCTGCAAGCCCCAAGAGAGGGACCACCCGATGGCTCATATCAAAGTTATCGCAACCCAGGCTTCGAGATTTGGAAGCTCTCCGATCCCGCCAGGCCACCAATGAGGGCTCCCTCTCGGCATATGTCTGCTTCTGATGCTTTTCTTGGAGCTGCTCCGTGCTTCTTCAACGACGTAGATGGCCATACCATGCGATCGAGTGCCATGCCCGACTTACACGGACCGAGCCAGACGCACGACATGACCACCATGGTCGCCTTTGAATCCGCTTGCAACCTTTTTCTCCGGACGAACGCACAACCTAGCCTCGCCCCGCGCTCGCATAACTTGCACTAGACAAGCTATGAACAGGGGCTGGATTGGCTGTGCACAAAGGGGCTTCGCGAACTTGTTGACCGCCTGACTGGTTGCATATTTTATGGGACGTCCGCTGCAGCTAGTAGGCCGTTGAAGCACACCGCACAACTCTTGCGGCTCTGTGAAATGAACCCCTACTGCATTCATATTGCAAGGGGCCGTCTAGGCGGCCTCGAGCAGAAGCGGTCTGCATCACCGAGACCAGTATTTACTTCTCCTGAGCCCCTATTCACGTCGAGTTTCCTGGAACAACGAGCGTTGTCTTGGAGTTACACGATGTAAGCTGCGGACGGTGCTCGGATGCCGATATTATAGATGCATCTCGTGTTAGATACGGAACCACAACTACCGTCCACGGACACCTCCACAGTGCACAAAATTGGCTGCCCGAGCGAGGTGTGCTGTGCCGTCCAGTTTAATTAAGCGCCGTCATGCGGCCACCAAGTTTGGCCTGCATAAGATTATCCAAATCTGGTGTGCCATCAAGCACGCCGTCCTCCGAAAGGGCAAAAGAAAAAAGGCCATGACGCAAAATGGGTTGATGCTCGTCCGGCCCCAGATGCGACCAAGTGGATTATTGAGGGCTTAGTTACCCTACACACTATCCAGAGACAAAAAGCTGGGCTCCAGCTGTCATGGGCAGCAAGAAACCTGCTGGCCTCAATACCTGGCCACGCTGGCAATGCAAACGCACTCGGACGGGTCGTATGCACGCGGCCGCCATGGGAAAGGGAGCATAAGCGCTTGAAAGGGGTTTGCCAGCCGATAGGGTGTCATAGCCATTGATGATGATTGATTGGACAATGGATGCCAGGGTTGACCTCATATTCGCAAGGGAGACAGAGGAGGGGTAAAACTTGGACTTCAACTCCAAAGTCCCTCGTCTCATTCATAAGCGAGTCTCATCTACGCTTCCTCGTCAGGGAGAATGGAGATGAGCAATATTCGAGGGGTCAATTCCAGCAGGGGATCGGCGATGAGCCTCTTTGCTCATAGCAGTGGCATTGAAATATTCGTCTGTTGATCTTATAAAATGCCATCATCCAACCTGTCTCTCGCTACGCAAAAGCCACATGCTCGGCAAACCGGATTACATCCTCCAAGGTTCCCCGCAGAGAGGCGCAACAGGGAACAGGTGATGTGATGTGGTCCAAGATACCGGTGATCTAATAGAGCTCCATCTTCTCAAGGTGGATGAGGCCGTTTGGTGGCTAGATCTGAATCAGCCTCGGAAAATCGCCAGTAAGCGGTATCAATCTCGTCTAGAGAGATCTGATCTGGTGTAGTAGGGGTTCAGATAACTCACTGGTATGAACTGTCTCAGCTTTACGCCCGCCTCCCTAAACACACGGGCTGTCTCGTTGTCCATGCTATACCCATGGGCGTAGACGACCTCGCTGATGCCCACCTGGCATATCTTGATGCTGCACGTAAGGCAGGGACACGTGTCGCAGTACAAGACAGACCCCTCCCGGATCCTCTCCCGTCCCGCTTCGAGGAGGGCGTTCTCTTCGGCGTGGATGCACAGGCAGGTCGATAGTCCCACGCCCGAGCTGCTGCCCTCATTGCACCGGGGACAGCCTCCCTCGGCGCAGTTGAGCAGTCCCCTTGGAGTCCCATTATAGCCCGTGCTGATGACCCTGCGCTCCTTGCCCACGAGCACGCACCCGACCCTGCGCTTCATGCAGTTGGAGCGCTGGGCTGCCAGGGATGCCAACTCCATAAAGTAGGTATCCCAGCATGGTCGCAGGCGATCAGGGTTTGGGATGTCCAGCTTGCCTAGGGTGGCATATAGGTGCGCGAGGGATGACGATGTGTTGAGCAGCCTCACGACGGCGCGGGAGATAAGTGGCGATAGTCCTGTCTTGGGATCGTACAAGTGGGCATCGCTCTCCGCCACGAAGTCTTCCAGACTCATGTCCGGTCCCTCCGCGTTCCTCTGCCTGGCCCGCTGCTGGAAGCGGCGCCAGCGGACCGTCAACGGGGCATCAACGGAGAGGAGCAGGAAGAAGGGCCGGCGCACGAAGACATCGAGAACCGTCTCAGTGGGGATGTCAGTAATGACGAAGCGGCTCCGCCAGCGCCTGGTGACAAAGTCGAGAAGCTCTTCAGCCGTGGAGAAAGTGTGCTGAGGTCCAGCCCTGAGGGTCAGCGTGGTCTCAGAGGAAGAGCTGATGCCATTCTTGGTGGTGAGCGCGGTCGAGGTCAGAGCGCCCTTGAATGCCTCTGGGACTGATGACTGGGACGGCGACTCCGGCTTGTGGTCCTCGGAGGGGGCCGATTCGCCATCCGGAGATGAATTGGAAGATGCCGTCGACGGTGATGGTGGCTGCAGGTAGAGATGCTTGAAGCCATGATGCTCGACCAGATATTGGGCCACCGTCTTTTTGCCGGAGCAGATACCTGATGAGATAAGGTGAGTTTGAAGCAGCCACGCTGTGACTTGAGGTTTACGTACTACCGCAGACTCCAATGAGCATCTTGTGAGGCGCTCAATGTGCGAGATTAAGATGAAATAAACTTGGGATGAAACTTGGTCGAGATATCTCGACTAGATTGAATTTTACCAAGTTGGCCTGCCTGACGCGACTCTAAGCGCGTAGCTGTCATGGCACGTGTGGGGTGCGCCGCTTGCGGTCACTTCTAGAAGGCCGGCAGAACAAAGGGTCTCTTAGAAAGCGGCCAAAGGGTTTGCTTGAAATGTCTCTCCATGCACTGGCCGCGACCACGACGATCTCTATTTTGAGAAACCCATAGTGAGATCTAGATATTACTCTATCGACGGGGCTCATAGCGCACATTCCGGGAGGTGTGTTGGTTCATCTCGTTGCTCTAGGTGCAGCAGCATCTCCCTTCAACATGGCGTCGAGGGAGAAAGGGTCACATTCTTCTGAAGGGGATGTGGAAATGGGTATAACGGGAGGGTAAGGGGTTGATTGAATTACTTTTATTGAAATGAAAGTCATCCCTCTTGTTTCCCTGAGCGACGATAGATTGCGAATATTTGTTTACGGGTTTCTATGTTTGGGATGTTGAATACGATGCAGGTTCTGAGGGTTGAGAGCCAACCCTTTGCTGCATTTTGGACTGACCTGTGACGGTTCCTACCCTACACCTGGGCGTTAAACAGGGCTGACTTTTTGGCTTCTTGGCTGCCTGATGGGTGGGCGATAAGGCCGGGTTGAGTGGCCGATAAGCTGTACCCCGCCGCGGGGCCGGCTGCTGCCCTGGGGCTGCTTATTTACCGGGCATGCTTGATGAAAGCTACACCTCGTCATTGTCTTGTGACGACAGGAGTTGACCAACTGAGTTCAAGGCCGCATCAAGTGACAGCCTCGCCGTGTCAGCCGTTCACACTCAAGTGCCTAAATTAGTTCCCACATAAATATTCACCTTCTTCCTTTCACAGTCAACCGCTGCCTGCGCAACATTCTGGAACCCTTTGAACCTCCATACGTTTTACCAGCGCACAGCAGCAAGGCGACAAGCCCGTCAAAGACCGTCAACATGGCTGCGAAGCCCTTGCAGTTTGCGACTTTTACGTCCGAGATAGAGCTGCCGTTCTACTCGGCGCTCTTCGGCTCAAAGCTCGACCATGACAAGCTCGACGACTCGGCCCGCAGCGTACTGGGACTGTACGAGCCGCGACTGGAAGACCCCGAGTCCAGCTGTCGCATGCAGATCCTAGGGAATGCTCTCACGAGCAGCAGGTAGGCTCCTTATTTGATTTTGCGCATTCCTCTCTGACCATCGCAGAACTAATGCGCCCAGTCCGCCTCTTGGGACAATGAGGGCCGAGGGTATTATTAGGAACGTCAACACGCTCGAGGATTTTAAGAATATGGACAAGTCTGCCATGATTAAGACTGCTGGTCGACAGGTACTTGGTTACACTCGAGCGTGCGCATGCGGGTCTTTGCTGACAATTCTAGGTCTGGGACGCGATCAAAGATGGTAGCATCTACTCTGTTCCGTCACTCCTCTCGTCATTTGTCATACTCTCTTACGCCGACCTCAAAAAGTACAAGTTTACATACTGGTTCGCTTTCCCGGCCCTTCACTCCGATCCTTCCTGGAAACGATCCGGTCCGGCCGAGCGTCTCAACGCCGAGGAGAGCACAGCTCTCGTGGATAGAGTTGGAACATGGAGGTACAGCGTGGATGCTCGTGAACATGGTTTCTTCTTGGCCAAGAAGGTGCACGGAGCACACCAGCAGACTGAGGATGCCGAGGCTTCTCACAATCTCCCTTACAAGTGGGAAGTTGGCTCCCTTCGAGATTTCGAGGACGGTTTCTTTAACCAGGTTCCCGAGGAGGATCAATATGTCGCCTTTGTCGACCCTTCAACATACCCCGAGGGACCTGGATGGCCTCTTCGGAATTACCTGATTCTCATTCGACAGAGGTTTCGCTTGAGAAAGGTCAAGATCCTCTGCTACCGAGACACATGGGCTAGGAGGCACGAGGCGCGAAGTGTCATCCTTCCGATTGAGATGGATCCTGTTGAGAACATGGAGATCACCGAAATGCCCAAAGTTACTGGCTGGGAAAGGTCACGAAACGGAAAACTCCAGGCTCAGCAGGTCAGCTTGAGCGAGTACATGGATCCCGCCCGGTTGGCCGATAGCTCGGTTGATCTGAACCTGAAGCTCATGAAATGGAGAATTGCGCCGAATCTGGACCTGGAAAAGATCAAGAATACAAAGTGCCTCCTTCTGGGCGCTGGAACTCTGGGGAGCTACGTTTCGAGAAATCTCATGGGTTGGGGCGTACGGAAGATCACCTTTGTGGATTACGGAAGAGTCTCTTTCTCGAATCCTGTGCGACAGCCGCTCTTCGAGTTTACTGATTGTCTCGAGGGTGGAAAGCCAAAGGCACCCCGGGCAGCTGAGGTGCTCAAACAGATCTACCCCGGCGTCGATAGTGAGGGACATGCTTTGTCAGTTCCTATGCTTGGACATCCATTTACGGACGAGGCCAAGACGAGGGGAGACTATGAGAAACTGGAAAAGCTCATCGATGAGCATGATGCCATCTTCCTCCTCATGGACTCGAGAGAGTCTCGATGGCTGCCAACTGTCATGGGAAAGGCTGCGGGCAAGATTGTTATGAACGCAGCTCTGGGTTTTGATTCGTATGTCGTAATGCGACATGGAAGTGAGACCAAGGTTGAAGGCCAGACGCCACTTGGTTGCTATTTCTGCAACGACGTTGTTGCTCCAGCAGATGTAAGTCTTCTGATTCATTTACAGTTCCACATCTAACTCTTCTCTAGTCACAGAAGGATCAGACTCTTGATCAACAGTGCACCGTCACCAGACCAGGAGTTGCAGCTATCGCATCTGCTCTTCTCGTAGAGTTGTTGACCAGCTTGTTGCAGCATCCTCTGGGTAAAGATGCACCAGCTCCGCAGCCAACACCAGGAGTAGTTCCTGAGAGAGACCCTCCTGACCATGCCTTGGGCTTGGTGCCACATCAGGTCCGAGGATATGTATCAACGTTCCAGAATATCGTCATCCGGGGTCAGTCATATGACTGTTGCAGCGCATGTAGCCCCAAGATCCTTGATGCTTTCCGCAAGAATGGTTGGGGATTTGTAAAGAAGGCGCTTCAGGAGAAGGACTATGTTGCCGAGCTTTCAGGTTTGGCCGAGGTTCAGCGGAGAGCGGAGGAGATGGCGGCTCAGGTTGATTGGGAGGAAGATGATGACCTCGTAGAAGAAGAAGGAGAGGGAGAGTTGCTTTAGCCGTTTCTAGGGGTATCTGTCAGTTGCATGTATGGACTGTCTTAGACTTGGATTGCCTGGAAGGGCTCATGGGAGTTAGACTGGCGTTACTTAGGATTGTTTGTCATGTCGTGTTGTATTTCGGTGTCATGGAATATTATGGCAATTAGTTCTTGCGAGATATGGACAAGGTTCTCGGGAATGGTGTTAATGTCTTGATGTGGTGTTGCGATCACCACGTGGTAGGCAAAGTGGGAGTGATACCTCTTGTGGAGGGAACACTTCTCTGTATTTATGAATCATTGAAGTTAGCGGAGAGGCGTGTTGATGGCGCAGTGATCATTGTTGAAAATGCTCAATCTGTAATCCTTCCCACCTACTTGTGAGGTGGTCAAAAATCGAAGGATTGCTAATGAAGAGGAAACCTTAGGAGTGTCGTTAGTATCGGTGTGTATGAAATGCGTACCGAATAGTTGTAAACGACAGGCAGGGCTAGTAATTACATCAGCTCTCGATTACTCACACGGGATCAAGAGACTTGCGTCTTGAACTTGGTACGAAGACAGTTAATGAGATGGAAGTTATTCGATGTACCTATACATCGTTCGTATAGCTTGCTTGCCTTTGTGCGCATCACTGTACGTAGGCAGACTTGATAAGTGTAACTTATAAAACCACCCATGATCTATAGGGGGAGAGCATTTCTAACACCTAGCGATGGCCTTGGGCAGCGTAAGTCTCTCACTTTCCGATTTCATCAGCTGTAAGCCAGGGCATGAAGCGTAATAGTAGTAAACTAGCATTTTCCATTATGAGTAGTCTATTGGGCTTCATGCGTTAACTGACAAAATACAACACATGTGGATGTTATTTAAGTCCATAGCGGACGTAGGGAAGGCCTGATCTCATAGAGGGCATTGGCTTGTAATGCGCCTCATCGTAGGATCTACTTACCTCTAAATAAGTAACTTTATGAAATTAAGGAATATAGAGGATAATGCCACGAATATTTTTTTTAATCTGCTCCGTATGGTCGCTGCAAGGAATTGCCTTGACCTGCCTTTGGGTATGTCATGAGGTTAAATAACTTCAATATTCCCCACAAGTCAATTGGTTCACAGCTGGTGCCGTTTAGTTTTGCACTGCAATTTTAACCCGCACTTAGAGGCTGCACAAACCACTACAGCAGCATCTGTCACTCGCTTCTTCTCCTTCTCCAAACAAAAATAGCCCTCGGGTTCCAAAATTAAGTTTGCCACCCCCTGTGTATCAGACCCTTGGCGATCCAAACCCTGACACTCTTCAAAGATCCCACACAACCCTGTAATTAACAGCTCCTCCGCTAACACCAGCTGGAAATTACCACCTCTCAAATCAGAGCAGAGATACGGGCTCTGAGTCTATTCTGTGGGACTGGCTTTTTATTGGGAAAAACTCTGGTTGCAGGACCGGAGGTTCATCCGGAAGCAGAAACTCTGCTAGCCTTGGAGGGGGTCAACACTACGGGATGGGATGAAAATGTCAGTGCTTCCTCGTACAATGAAGCGATGGTGCCGGATATCTGGCGCTATACTGACCCCGGTTGTTTTAATGGCCTGTCTCCCTCTGTGACATGTTGGGTCGGGGAGGGCTTTGAGATTTGTCTATAATATGACTTCATGCCCCCGCTGGTCCCTGGGGGTTTCGGCTCTGGGGCCGAGTCTTTTTTTTTTTTTCAAGATCGTGAAAGTGCACGCGACGATTCATCGCAAACTCCAGACTACAGTCGCCTACACGCATATCCATAATGGCTAATACCCGAAACGGTCTGCTCTTCGCTCTCGCAGCGACGGGTCTTCTCTCATCGGCGAGCGCTTTTGACCCTGCCAAAGATCGATGGCTTTGCAAGCAAGACGATGCCATCTGCGTCACCTCGTTTGTATGGTGCTCTACCAATAATGAGGACTCGTCAAAGGGCTGCTCATACCCAAACAACACTTGGCCATACTATAACCGCGACGAGGGCGATAACCCGGCTATGGTTCTCTGGGATAAGGAGTACACCATCAGCTGGCATGGAACCGACGACGACTATTCTACTCTCATTGAATGGCATTTCGTGAGGGATCCCGAGACGCCTAGCAATTCGAGTAGCTTGACTTGGAAGAAGGGTGAGTTTTTCCAAGGTCACGTTCGATGCGTAAACTGACGTTGGTAAACAGAACTCAAGAACAATGAGACATCTTATACTTTCAAGTTCAAGGACCTTGCTGCGGACTTCCCCACCGAGGATCACGACGACATTGACGCCGAGCAGGTTAAGGCTGCTGCTAGCAACCTAAAGAACCTCTGGGCCGTCTCGCAGCCTGACCGACCCTACGAGGGCGAGGGACGCGTCCACGGTAACCCGTGGATGGACAAGTCGTCAAAGTTTATCATCATGGATGACGACGTGGTGCCATACCTCGAGACACAGAGCGAGAAGGCCAGAGAGGAGGAGAAGCGCAAGTGGGAGAAGGCTGTTGCTATCGGAGTCGGCGTCGGCGTGCCTATCTTGATGGCGGCCGCTTTCATGATTGGCAAGATGTTTGGTGGAAAGAGGGAGGAGAAGAGGTCGGGATACAAGTCTGTGGGCGCGTATCACTCTGGGTATAATGAGCCGAACCTGGGTGGTCACTAATGGGCACCGATGTGATGGTTGAGACGAATTTAATATGTACGATATATACACTCTGTAGAGATTTTCCTTGATACCCCCTCCAAGAAGTTCATGCACGAAGATGCTTCATGTTGATTAATATGTGACAGATGCAAGTTATTGCATGAGCATGGGAAGGGGTCCCTTGATGATAATATATTGAGTTAAGAGCCACTACATTTGAAGATGAGAACATTCACAACGAAACAGAGACTAATAGTTGGTTGACATATGGAATTATATTTCTAGAAATTTATCATAGTCGTAGCTCTGATGCTATGTGCATCTTCCGGCTTCCAATGCACCTTAAACGCCTTTCAATGCTATGTACAGAAGTGACTGTGCATTGTCACAAATGGTCCCGGTATCCAACAATGTAGCCAAAGTGCATGGTCTGGTCTATCGAGGAACGGTCCCGTCGAGTCTCGCTCGCTATCGAAGTTTTGATCCAAAGAATCGATCGATCATGTGCCAATTGACTGTTTACAGGTGACCATCGAAGACGGCCTCGGCGGCGAGGGGCCAGCCAAGGATGACGGCGAAGCCAGGGAAGAAGCTGAAGAAGTACCAGTTAGTATATTGTGTCTATGTCTGAAGATGCAATTGATAACTTACAAGAGAGCTTGGCTGCCAACTCGCTTGAACATCTTGGCGTAGTCGGGCTTGGCGGGCTGCTGGCTGATGGGCAGGCGCTCGAAGGGGTGAGACTCCATGGATCGGCCAACAGTTCGCATGGCGCTGAGGAGAGAGAATTGGCGGCGCTGGACAGCGCGGGCAGCAGATCGGACAACGATGGGAGACATGTTGATTAAAGTGGTGTTTGTTGTTAAGTTTGTTGTTTGAGTTGAGAGATTTAGAGATGAATCGAATTTTTAAACCCGAGACTCGCAAAAGACGAATTGGAATTGAGTGGTGAGTTTTTGTTTTTAAAGGCGTGAGTGGAGAGGTGACTGAAGAGTTGAGATTGCTCTGTTGATCTTGTTGATGATGGTGAGAGAAGATGGACTTGGAGAAGGAAGATTCCTTCGATTCTTATACAGACGTGGCATGCCGATCTTTGTTGGCAGGGATAATCAAATTCTGTTCCCGAACAATCGTTCAAACGGCGAGCTCCCAGCACCCGCTGAGCCGGATACATCCATTGTGGTCAGATTTCATCTTGTCTCGAGGGCATCATGCCACCAGCCATTGTACTGACACCGGGGTGCTTGAGGTGTGTAAGACAAGTTGACCAATGACAGCCGTCAAAGAGTCATCAGTCAGCACCCCAGGTCGGAGGTGCATGGCACGATTTCGAGGGCGAGGACGGTCTTTGTGGTGCCATCTCGCTCCCGGTCGGCGGGGACCGGCGAGTCTCATGATTGGCTAGACGTCCGGACTTGGTAACCGTCCTGTTTCTCCCGGGAACATCTGGCCATGGCCTCATCGACTCATGGCAGCTGAGCCATGAGAGCCTCCGGGGAAGAGCGAGCTATCTGCGTGAGGCTCGGCATTCACACAAAGAAAAAAAGAAAAATGCCATGATCAGATGCTCAGATCAGGCTCAGCCAGTCATGATGCCCCAAACACCCCCCCTCTGCCCTACCTCTTTCAGCCATGTTCTAGCCCGGCTGGTCGGGTTCCTGGCATGTTGTTTGTCCTTGCTCGTTCCAGGTTGCATGACTGGATGGTTTTTTTTTTTTACAGATTTGACAGCCCAGATTGCATGAGATCCCAGATGTCGATGCGATCACACTTGCCCGTGGCCCTCGCCGATGCCGTGGCTTATGGGTTCCACGATGCTGCCACTTTCCTATCATGCTAGCCCCGTCCCGTCCCGGACCAGTGGTCTGGTCCGGAGAATTTCATGATGGTGTTGTGGTGATACAATGTCGTCGAGCGATTGATTTGCACGGATGAGTGACGGGCTTCGGAGCCGACCACTCGGACGAGAGCCACTGGTGAAACTGGTTACACGATTTTTAATCATGTGACTTGAAACGTGATATCGCGACAGCCCGCCAAGCCACACCTGGCAACTCCAGTGCCAAGCTACCTTGTTGGTGATTTGCCCGAGTGAATTGGAGATCGCGACGAGAGCCCGAGCCGCTCCATACACTCGTTTACACCCACCAAAAGCCCAATGCCCCTGATCGACCCGGCCACAATGTCGACGACTCTGATCAAGGGCGCTCCCGCCCAGACGGCTGTCCCCAAGGCCGTCGTCCCTGCGATTCCCTTGCTCAACACTCCCCTCGCCCTGCCTGTCTCCGTTGTCCACCAGCTAGCTCTTGCTGGCCTGTTTGTCTGGCGCTTCGAAGCCCTCGTGGCCGATCCTGTGTCGACACTTCAGATCGGTCTGCCTGTGGTTGCGGTTATCCAGACACTCTATGTGACCTTGTGTCTGCCCGCTGCGGGATCTTCGGGCGCAAAGGGTTCCAAGAAGCTGCGTCCAGGCGAGAAGAAGAAGACGGATGCGCGGGAACCAAAGGCATTTGCTGTAAGTGATACAAACATGCCAAAACTAGACACCTCAAAGCTAATACATGGAATACAGACCGCCGTCATCTCTCTGGTCCTCGCCCTCATCCTAACCCCCGTCCTCCACATCCTCTTCGTCCTCTTCGGCGCCCCATTCCTAACCCACGCCTCCCACACGTTCCTCTGCGCCGCACACATCGCCGTCCTAGCCATCTACCCCATCTTCTACGTCCGGGGCTCCGACCCCGTGCCCCTCCAGGCCGTCGTCAGCGTCTCGGCCCCCTTCGACCAGACCTTTGGCGGCTTCGTGGGCACCGTTGTCGGCGCTTGGCTCGGAGCCGTGCCGATCCCCCTCGACTGGGATCGTGAGTGGCAGAAGTGGCCCGTTACTATTGTTGCCGGTGCCTATGTTGGATATTTTGTTGGTTCCAAGCTTCTTGGAAATGTCTTTTATGGCAAGCGATGGGCCGTTTCTGGGATCAAGGAGGAATAGGGTCAAGAGCCAAGTATAAAATAATATGCAAAAGCATCTTTGTCATAAAAGCTGTATGTCTAATTTGTACAGTAGCAGTGGTGTCTCGCCAATATCCGAGTACCCATTTGCAATAAATTTCCTTTTCTGTTGCATTGAACATCGTGTCTTTGTAGCGGCCACTTTAGTGTAAGACCCTCTGGGCTAAAGTATCTATGCTCAGGTAGCCTGGGGTCACTTAAAGAAAACGATGAAAGTATTCAATGTTCTACTTATCCATATGTGGCTATATAGATCGGCTTCATAGTATTGTTTGTATGTGTTGGTGTGTGTTAGGCTTCCCTTCTCATAGCAACATCCAATATCAGGCACATGGGGCACAAATTTAAGCCATGATGTTGTCTTTAAACTCAATTGCAAACACCAACGCCTCAACACCTTAAGGCATTAACTTAGAGCGCGGTATATCGACTGCCGTTGGAGGTGTCATGGGATAGGTATGTCAGCAGCAGCTGTTGCACCAGATCACGATGGGATCCTTTAATCTGGACCACATAAGCAGAACACCGTAGACGTCATTCCGGGCGTCAATCGTACTCTGGAGATGTTCCTAGAATGGGAAGTAACATCTTCATGGCCCTGTCGGATTAGCCATCCAATCCTGTAATTGTATGGCTAGTAAGCAATGTAGTTGATCTTGTCCTCTAGGGTGAGCCATGTTGTGGCATCACCATACAATGACGTACCTTGTGCATTTGCACTTATAGCCTAATTGTTTATTTGATCCACCGGTTCGCCAAAGCAGGACAAAGGTAGATCCTTTTAAGGTTGAAGACTGAATTAGGCGATACGGGGCGTGAAGTCATGGGAATTGTTGGGCAGCTTGTACGTAGTATATCATCTTCTTCAACGTTGGATGATCTCCATTGTCTTCACTCTTTATCTGCTGGGAGCCAATATTGTAAAGCCCAAGCCGGCACTCTCGAGGAAAGACAACATATTACATATAATGTTTATTATCAACCAAGCACTGACTGGGCTTTACTCTAAACATGAAAATCGGTTAGACTTTGCGAGATTGTCAAGAACCTGACAACGGGAGACAGATTAATGCGGATAGCTCGGTCCGAAAAAAACGAGAGTTATACGAAGTACCGAGTGAAACGAAGACCGGACGGTTATTGTTATCTTGCTTAAGCTATGGATCCTTCGTTATCTTGATTTCAGGTTACAGAGTCCCGGCGGGCTAGGTGATTTCACTTCGTGGTTCACTATTGGACGAGCCGTAAACGAAAACCCTGAGGCCGGCCTGGGTTAGTTGACAACCCTAGTTTCGGCAGCGTAAATAATTATTGATATCATCGCCGAGATGAAGACGGAGTTGATTTCATGTTGTTTGACGTTGACGATATCGTTTTCGCAAACAGCGATCCCTTCCCCAGACCCATGATTCCGCCGGCAGAGAGAAAATCATGGTCTGCAACCATACCTGATGGGGTGGCCGACATATTATTAATATCTTGGCCCTCCACTCCAGTGCCGAGAGGCCGTAGTTTTCTGCCTGCCATGAAGCTTGGCACTGACGCGTTCCAGTTGATTCGAAACGTGAAGCGATAAAAAAAGGGCCAAGAGCGGTGAATTTGTTTTGCTCAGCCACGCGGGAAGCGAGAAAACATGCCATGGCGAAATGATGCTTGATTGTTGATGTCTCAACTTGTGTGCATGGCGGTTCTGCATCTTGGCAATGGCAAGCCCCCAAGGTACCATATGATCATTCCGTTCCGGGCTGTTCCCGGCAACCGGCACCTCGAGAGGGTCGCTCAAGCCGCTCTAGCCTTGCCCCCCAATTACGACAGTGAGCGTCAGGGAATCTTGTTTGCCAGGCACCCTTGGATGGAGGAAAGCTTCTTTGCCGCGGGACACACCAGCCACATGATTGACGCAGCTTGTTTCACTTGGGGCATTTGGCTTCTGGAAGGTCTAAATGTCTGGGCATCGAGATTTTGTGTCCAACTACGAGGCGATGCAGGCAAAGGAAAACAAAAGGGGCGCCAAGCCACATCGACAACAAATGCATTAAATCATGAATGGCTATTTGATCGCCACATGGGGATCGTGATTCCATGGAGTGATGCTTTGTTGTCGTCGTTGCTGCGCCATATGTGGCTCAGCTGCATCACGGTAGCGCCCGTACTTAGGTGCATCCGCGTAAACCATCGTGGCGTCGCCCCATAGCGGACCTTGAACGATTGGCCTGCGGCGTATTCATGACGTAGCTCTTCAAGGACATGGGACTGCCGACTACCCAAAACTCTCCAAGCTTCTTACCAAGATGGACCACCTTTCGTCCTGGCGCGCATTGTGCTTGGCCAGGAGGAGAGAAAAAAAAAGCAGGGCAGAGTTCGCTTGGCCGTGCTTCCCTGCTCCGAGACGTCGTCCCTGTGGCTTGCTCACACCCCCCTTCCTCGCCAGCGAATCGATGACGCAGTGCCCAGAAACTCCAAGGTGTCGCAGGGCTGGGCTGACGGGGACCACGGGGTTTTCGGTGCTGCGGGATGGCGGGCTCTGCTTGGTTGCGTGGTTCGTCAAGGAAACGGGGAAAGTTGGAACGAGGAGCAGCCAAGATGGGCAAAGGGCAGTGAATGGGGGGTGGGAGGTGCATGGGTGACTGGGCATTGAGGAAGCTCCGGATCACTGATATAAAAGACAATTTGTTCCCCCCCTTCATACCTCTTGATCTTTTACAACCTATACTCTGCTCTCACGACCATCGTCTTTGCGTAAAGAATTCGATACAACACTCTCGACCACTATCAAACACATCTCTTCTTCGAGTAACAACTCCTCAACACCGACGTCATGCCTTTCACTGCTAGGTAAGCTAGCCCTCGCTTTCACTCTTGCGACGACGTCATTCCGAGTATTCCGCAATTCAGTTCATGTTGCGACAATGTAATTGTCGATATGATTGTCTTGCCCCGGATTCTCGAGCTCCTCCGAGACGATGAAGCAACACGGAGGACAAGACATATACTGACTTATAACAGCGACATCTGCAAGATCCTCCTTGCCATCATCCTCCCTCCTGTGGGTGTCTTCCTCGAGCGTGGCTGCGGCGCCGATTTCCTCATCAACATCCTGTTGACCATTCTGGGTAAGACTCTCTTTCTCTCAGTCTCATCTCCGGCTCCTCCGAAGTCGAAGTATCTCGCATTCCATGACATTCCTATCCCCGAAGCCTCTACAGTCTTCTAACCCCACCTTGCAGGTTACATTCCCGGTATCATCCACGCTCTGTACATCATCCTGAAGTATTAAGGCCGCCTCACACCTCGCTTCTCGGGGCCGTAGGACTCCCCGGCCAGCTCAGCTCAGCTCAATGAGATGAGATGAGCTCTAGGGAGCGTCGGCCTGCCCCGCTCTCTCGAACCCGTCAACGACCAGCCAAACACGGCAGCTAGTCATGGACCACGGGACACGCATTGTCTGACGGCCAAGACACCAATGGCTGCCGAGGATGCCGGGGCACGGCTGGGCGCATGCTGTCGCCGAGGGCGCCGTGATGAGGTGCATACTTTTCTCTTCGCTTTTGATACCTTACGCCGGTGACCCACGCCTGGGCGTTTGGGTGCCGATTTCACGACAGACATTGGGGTGCTTTGCAACTCTTTTTATTCCCTTTCCTTTGTTTGCGACATGGAGGCGTACGTTGGATTGGCTCTGAAGGCAACGACGCGCTGGGCTTTTTAGTTATTAATTCGATACCCGTCAATCCAACTGATCTTTCCACTTCGACAATATTCTGTTTTGTTCTCTGGTTAATGTGAAGCTAAAATGGTCTGAGTTACATGTCGCGCAAGTGCCGGCAGATGAAGTACACGGACTCTGGCATGGTGTTTTGATTGGCGACTCCACGATAAGTGTAATATTTACGGAGCAGCCTACCAAGACCGTCATGGCAAGATTGCGCGATCCGAAGATGATCATGATCTCAAGTTCCATATAGGGGAGGATGCCCCGAGCTTGATTTTGCCATTTTCATCATGCTGATAACTTTTCAACCCCAACGAGAAAAGATTCTGACATCACTCATCAAAGTTCCAACTACCGGGATTGGATTGGACAAGACATCGATGGAGCTCGGGTGCTTCGGTGGGTGCAGGTGGCTTAGCAACTGTCATGCGTCCGTGCAAAGTGGAGTGGAGCCCTGTTTTACACCAGAGATTCGCTCTAAGCTGAGTGTTGCAATCAATGCTGCAAGAGTCATCTGACAAGAGCGTCTTGGACAATGCAAGTCTGGGATGAAGCTGAGAGGGCGCTTACTGAGAATGGAATCTTGCAGAATGCTCTGGCGAGGAGCAGCTGAGGAAAGGACCCTGGTGTGATTCTGATGTGTTGTGTAAAGACTTGTAAGTCGGGTCACGTGCTTTCGCTCAAGCCTCGACGTGCCTAACGCGTCGCCACACGTGAGCGTGAATCTGCACATCACATTCACTACACCAACCGCATGCTCCAAATATGCCCCCAGGTAAGGTAGAGGTGATTGAAATCCTCGATGATGGAGATACAGCTTCCGAGTCTGGGGACAATGTATCTCCCTTAGCCAAAGTGGCTCAGAAAAGAAAACATCCCGTCGAGATCGAAGAAAAAGTCCAGTGGACTGACGACGAGGATGATTTACCCGTGAAGCCGAAGAAACGAAGGGCCAAACGAAAGTCTAAAGGGAGGAAGAGAAACAGAGGCTACGATGTGCATGGAGATGACAATGTCCCCGAGGAAGACTTTGAGCTCGCAGGATTGCCTGAATATTTGATTGAGCGAAGACGACAGTTTGACGCCAACAAGAAGCGACATCACGATGCTGCTCTCATGGTTCCCCCGGATTACACAGGTATACACTTTGAAGAAACTAGGAGACTAAGGGAGTTGGAAGAACGGCCCAAGTTCGAAGAGAGCAGCGGAATCAAACCCTCTCGACCATACAAGGATATCGAGTTGCCACAGTCGGCAGGCCTCATTCCGGCATCAATCGCACAGTACCTCCGAGATTACCAGATCGCTGGTGTATCTTTCCTCCACCGAAAGTTTGTGTATCAGGAGGGTGGTATTCTGGGTGACGACATGGGCCTTGGAAAGACAGTACAGGTGGCCGCCTTCTTGACTGCTGCGTTTGGCAAGACTGGCGATGAACGTGACGCCAAGCGAATGCGGCAAATACGGCAGTACAATGACCGCTGGTACCCCAGGATCTTGGTCGTGTGTCCCGGTTCCCTCATCATGAACTGGAAAAACGAGCTAAACCGCTGGGGTTGGTGGCACATTGATCTCTTCCACGGAATTCACAAGGAAGATGTTCTCAGCGCTGCCCGTGCTGGCCGTCTCGAGGTCGTCATCACCACATACGACACTTACAAGAACAGCAGGAGCTCCATCAACATGGTTCAATGGGACGCCGTGATTGCTGATGAGTGTCACCGGTTGAAAGACAGATACTCAGAAACCACCAAAGCGCTCAACGAGATTAATGCGCTCTGCCGCATTGGCCTTACTGGAACAGCCATCCAGAACAGGTACGAAGAGCTTTGGACATTACTGGACTGGACGAATCCCGGCCATTTTGGAACAATCGCCGAGTGGACGCAAGCTGTCACCAAACCCCTGACTGTTGGCCAATCTCATGATGCAACCGTGGCACAGCTTAGTCTTGCGAGGCAGACGGCCGACAAGTTGGCACACAATCTTCTCCCTCGGTATTTCTTACGGAGAATGAAGACGCTCATTGCGCATCAACTACCCAAGAAGACGGATCGAGTCGTCTTCTGTCCCCTCACAGACCTTCAGCGAGATGCATACGAGAACTTTTTGGATAGCGCAGAGATTGATATTCTGCGAAGTCTCTCTGAACCCTGCTGCGGGAAGAGTAAGAAAGGATGGTGCTGTAACCGCTTTCTGCCCAGTGGCACAAAATGGCAAAGCATTGTCTTTCCCAGCATGATTGTGCTGCAAAAGTTGGCAAACCACCTTACTCTGTTGGTTCCACAGACGACCGACGTGGAAACCAAACATACTTCAGAGTTAAACACCCTCAGGACGTGTATGCCGGATACATGGAAGCACCTCTACGACAATCGGGACCGGATTAAGAATCTGGTCAACCCCGAGTTTTGTGGAAAGTGGAAAGTTCTGAAGAAGCTGCTCAAGTTTTGGCACAGCAACGGAGACAAGGTCCTTGTCTTTTCCCACAGCGTGCGACTTCTTCGTATCTTGCAACACCTGTTCACGAACACGAGCTACACTGTCAGTTACCTGGATGGGTCTCTGAGCTACGAACAGCGTCAGGATGTTGTCGATACGTTCAACTCTGATCCCACACAGTTTGTGTTTCTCATCTCAACCAAGGCCGGCGGCGTGGGACTCAACATCACGTCTGCAAACAAGGTTGTGATTGTCGATCCTCACTGGAACCCTTCCTATGATCTTCAGGCTCAGGATCGAGCCTACCGTATCGGACAGACTCGTGATGTTGAAGTGTTTCGACTCATTTCGCTGGGCACAGTAGAGGAGATTGTGTACGCACGACAAATTTACAAGCAGCAGCAAGCCAACATTGGCTATACCGCATCGTCTGAGCGTCGCTACTTCAAAGGTGTCCAGCAGGATACCGAGAGGAAGGGTGAGATCTTTGGACTGGGCAACATCTTTAGATATCACAACGACAGCGGGTTGCTTCAAGATATCGTGAACAAGACCAACATTGCCGAGGCTAAGGCTGGTGTGAACCTCGTTGATGTCGACATGGAGAAAGCGGCCAAGGACGGGGAGACACTTGGCATGGTCAAGAACGAGGACACGGATACTGAAGATGGTGGCATGAGCCAGCTGGCTGCATTGCTCACATCCGAGAACCAGGAGAAAATGCTCGAGTCCAAGAAGGCCAAGGTACCAAAGAGTGACGCTATCCAAGCCATCCTCACTTCGGCTGGCGTCGAATACACTCATGACAACTCGGAAGTTATTGGAACGTCCAAAGTGGAGGAACAGCTCTCACGTCGGGCTGCCATGACTTCATATGAAGACGGCGATGTCGATGGCCAAAATGCTCTCTTTGCAGAGAGTGATGAAGACTGCGGGGATGGTCTACACAGTGTCTACAACCCTCCGAATGAGGTGATGCTGCGACATTTTTGCGAAATGGCAAGAGAGTTTGGATTCGCGAATGCGACTGAGTTTGCTCTTGTGGTGGAGAGCTGGACTCAGGAGGCGAGGCGGAACTGCTTGGATACGTTTTACAAGAGGAGAGAGGCCAAGCTGATTCGTGAGGGTCTCGTCAAGGAGGAGGATGTGAAGACGGATACAAAAGCTGACACCAATGCAAAGGAAGAGGATGTGAAGATGGAGACCAAAACTGACATTGACCTCAAAGAAGGGGTCAAGGAGGAGGTGAAGGATGAACCCTTGGAGACAAAGTCTGTTCTCAAAGCTGAGGATATCAAGACTGATGAGACCAAGGAAAAGGTGGTGGTCAAGGCAGAGACTCTGAAGACAGAACCTCTGGACACCAAGGATTCGGAAGAAGTCAAGATCAAGATGGACGGCTCTAGTAAGAGGACCTCGATCTTCCTTTCAGACGACGACGATGATGATGAGCTTTGATTGGCGTTGGAGTTTGGATATCGATACCCAGAATAATCCATGATATCTTGTTCTTTCATATATGCACAGTTGGTCATTGCTTTTATACATGGACATTACTTCCCATTTGCTCTTGTTAACCGTCTACTTGGTCAATGTTCCAAGAACATGAGGAAGCAATTCAAATCTTGGCTCGCCCACTGGTGGCGCCAGATCAATCTTTTCCCACGGTCCAGCCTCTCTTAATGTCTTGCCTGTAGCTCGGCACATGCGACATGAACCCATGACTTGTGACCAGACGAGATTTGTGAGCCCTAGTTATATCAGCCTTGACTCTCTTGAAGGGTAAGATCGTCAACTTACATTGATAAGCGCGGAGTAAGAAGCCCCCTTGTTCAACCTGGACATGCTCATAGGCATACCATCTACCACCCTTCTTGAGACTCTCATACAACAGCTTGATGTTCTTTTCAGGCTCAGGAATGCTGCACAGACACAAGATGGTGACGATGCAGTCGACAGTTCCAGGCTCAATCCGTCCGTCCCAAGCTGTGGGATCGTTGATAGATTCGATACCCACGGGAACAACCTCATAAATACCCTCGAGTCCAACCTCATTGACACGCTGTCTCAACGCTGCGGCTGACTGAGGATTGGGCTCAATACCGTACACACGAGTAAGTCCATTCCCACCTTTTCGATGTCTGAGCTGCTCATCATGAACACCCCCGCCAACCTTGGCAAAAACATCCGCCCACATACCACTCCCCGCCCCAATCTCAAGAACAAGCCCACCAATGGGCGGATTGACGACATCCTGCACGACCTCGCCGTTATGCACGCGACCCTCGAGCAAGGGGATGACGCGCTTCTCGGCGTTGATTTTGACCTGGGGTCCGACGAAAGCCCAGGTATTGCCGAACCAGGCTTCCTTGAAGGCGGAGTATGAGAGCAAGGTGCGGAAGTCGGCGGTGCGGAGGAGGGTGAGGATTGTGCCGGGGAGGAAGCGGAAGGATATGCTCATGAAGAGGTAAGGGTCGATGAGATGGTGGAAGAGTTCTCTGAGGGTTGATAGGATGGCCATGACAGGCAGTTGACCAAGGAACTGTATCGATTCCTTCAATTGGTATGCCCTTGGCTGAACAAGAAAGAAGCATATGAGTGCTGTGTATGAGAGAAAAGGGCTTGCAACTAATAACTTTGGGTGATGCTCGGGGACATTTGTAACTTTTCCGGCCGCCGGGATACGGAGCCGAGCGGGGCCGATGGAGGGGTGAGGTTTACTGGACCTGACGCAATTCGTCGAGTTGATTGTCTTATTTGGGAGGATGAAGCTATTTTGTTCATGTTGCATGATTCATGAGTACCGTTTACTTGGACTGATATTTCTGAGATTGGCTGACCGGGAGGGTCTTGAGCATTATAGCGAGGTTGAGTGTTGCTTGGCCGTGCTCAACTGGTTCTTGGCCACTCATGAAGCTTGTGTTTTAATACTGATAACTTCTTGAGATGCTGCTTGCCCAAGACTCAAGGACCGGAGTTGCTCACGACTGGTTGGCCACTCCTTGGCGTAGCTGGCAGTAGAGACAACGGGGTTCAGGCCCAGCCATGATGACCGACCCTATCTATTTCACACGTTCATAACTGCACCTGTTCATCCCCAAGTCTTCTCTCACAACTTCTCTCGTCTCGTTCTGCGAACCAGCAAGTTCACAGACATAAACCTCTTCCTGACATCCACAGATCAGATCTTCCATTCCAGCATCCACCATTTTATGCCACGAAACCAAGAATCCGCTCTTGCAAGAAAAAACCCCATACGCCAAACTCCTCAATCCCAATACCAATCTTCTTCCACTTACAACAGCTCAAAGTCATCAAGCTGATCCCGATACTTCATAATGTTCCGCTTAATCTTGCTTCCAACAGTCCAAGTAACAAAGTCCTCCATGCCCCTCGTAACAAGATACGCAGGATCAGTGACAGTCTCGGTACCCACGCGCACGTGGCCCTGCTCAATCATCTTTGTAGCCGCCTGCACCGTCTCGGCCATGCGTAGTCGTGTCATGAGAACGGGGAGTCTGCGTCGGGCAAAGGCGCTGACTGTCACGCTCTTCTCTACTGCGGATAGCTTGGATGAGGATGAGAGGATGCCCATGTCGTAGAGCTTGTTTAGGAGGAGCTCTTCGTGTTTGCGGCGGGTTGCGTTCTCGGGGGGGAGGAGGGAGAGGCGGTGGGCTAGTTGTCGGAGAGACTGGGGGAGTTCAAGAGTTAGCAGGGTAATGGTACACAGGGAGAGTCTGGAAGACATACTCCGCAGAGACGGTTGTACTTGTGGTAATCCTCAGGCTTCTGGATCATGTATCGTCGAATGACTGCCTTGTCGCGATGACCATTGTCCGACTTGTATGTGATAAAGTCTGTCTTGCGCAAGAGCTTTTGCTCGTGATGCTTGAGTTTTCGGACCATGATGAAGAAATTTCGAGTATCGCGACAATATTAAAAGCTCAATCAAGATTCCCTCAATCGATTTCCCCTAGCTGTCGTCAGTCGGGTCGAGGAATTTAATTCGTCGTAGAGATGGATCGCAAAGTTCCCAAGGTTGGAGTTTTGAAAACCATCAAAAAATCAAAGTGGGGCCTGCGGAATTACCTCCGGGTGCGGCATGTTCCGGGCAATCTCAAAAAACCTCCCAAAACTCCAACGACGGAGCATCACCAAAAGCCCACCCACACCACTCAGCCCATTGAGGAACCCCCGCCAATTGAACCACACACACACACACACACACACACACACACACACACACGAGATGCCTCCTCGACTACCGACGACAACGGCCACTGAGGCTGTGAGGGCCTTTGTACGACCATTCTCCTGCACCGCATCCGCACCCCGCGAGCTTTTCACAGGCGGAACCCATACTAGCCGTCTCGCCAACCTCAACAGCAGCCGACGCGGCGCCGATCGATCCCCGAGATTTCAGCCTGGTGATGCTGCCACGAGGATGATGGAGAGGTACAGGGCTAGGGATGCGTCTTTCGTGCGCGAGAAGGCGGCTCAGATGGAGTTCCTCCGCAATCAAAAGATCTCGGGCGACTTCCTCAGGCAGATGCCCCGTCGGTGGGAGGCCGGTGACGTCTACTCTCCTCACGATTTGAGTCCCGTCGAGATGCAAAAGTGGAGGAAGAGATCAGTGCGGAACGTGGATGTTGTTGATGCTCTCGGCATTAGCCCTCTGGATATGTACAAGGTGAGATGGTCTATCTTACATCTCAATTGAGCCTCAACTAACGTATATAGAACTTCTCCCTCATCGAGCACTTCACCTCCCCCTCTGGAATGATCAACCACTCTAATCTCACCCGTCTCCGACCCGTCAACCAGCGCAAGGTGGCCAAGATGGTCCGTCGGGTTCAGGGCATGGGTATCTATCCCAGCGTCCACGCCCACCCCGAGATGCTGCGGGAGCCATTCTTTAGTCGATACTAAGTTTTAAAGGCGTCGAATTGTATGAGATCATGTCATGGTCATTATTTTTTTGGTCATATGTATAACAGCCACGACCTCTATGTAACATATTGATACAGTTGTCTACATCAAAAACCAACTTTTTGAAGCATACCCCCTCTCCTTTTGAACATTTCCCCTTTTTTTTTTGATACATTTCAAGCCTTCAACACTCTGTTGAGCTTGAATTGGCATAGCGAATCCATGTTCAACCGCTTGCCTCTCTTCTCCAGGTCTTCCCAAGCTTCTGGATACTGCGCCTTGGCCCATTTCTTAAAGGCCTCCTGCATCGCCTGCCCTGGCAAAGCATTGAACGCTATGCCTAGTCTGTTGTGCGTCAGTCATGTTAAATCTTTGGGAGGAGTCGGGGTGAAACTCACGTCATGTCGTCTGGCTCGCTCGACGTCCTTGAGCGCATCTCTGTAATCATGGCCTCCATCTTCTCCAGCTCCCCACTGCCAGCCATAGCTCCCAAGTAAGCGTTGTAAACCTGGGGCGGGATCTCCACGTCAAGTGTTTCCAGCTGCTTCCATATTGTATGGGCCTTCTTAGATCCTCTCGGACTGCGCTCAAGAGCCCAGAAGATTGCTTCCAAACTGGCATATGTTGGACCCTCGGGCGACGACGCTATCAACTGCCAGAAATCCAGTGCCTGAAGGGACCTGTCGTTGGCCGCATGAGCGAGGATGAGTGACGTGTATAACCTGGTGTCTGGCTCTACCGTCGTATCCATCTTGAGCATGTTATAGACAATCTCCAAAGCCTCGGGGTCTGGACTTTGTGACAACCCCTGAAAGCAGGAAATGTACGTCTCGCGCTTGGGATGATAGTCGTTGTTTCGGTGTTGCCGCATGTGTCCAAAGACATGGGATGCCATGTCTGGTCGCTTGCGCTCGAAAAACGCCTCCATCAGCTTCACGCGGCGTTCGAAGCTGAGATCCTGGAAGAACTGTCGCAGAAGCTGATATCCGGTCCATGCCCTCGATGTGCTAGGCTCGTTCACACAAAAGTTCACGAGGGCGTCTTGAATCACCGCTCGCTCTGCGGCGCTATAGTGAAACGCGTGGACGGATAGAACATCCATCACCTCAAAGTGCTGCTCGTTCTCCAGGAAACGGATACAGAGAGTAGAAACCGTCTCTGGGTCGAGAAGCACTTGTGTTTCCTCTGAAGACTCAAGCATCTCGGCAATCAGCTTGTAATCCGGCGTCTTCTGAGCGCAGAGGGCAACGAGGTACTCGTTGAACAGCTGGCTAAACTCCCACCACAAATCAGGCTCAGCATGCCAGGGCTCAAAGTGCGTCACCTTCTTGTAAGCAGCCTGAACTCCTGGTAGGTAACCTGACAGGAGGTGCATCTTCATCAAGATCAGGTGGGATTCACCATTCAGCTCACGCCCCGAGGCCTTGGCAAGTGGGAGTATTTCATCCACCAAAGCTGAATCCCCCATCTCGATGGCAGCACGAAGGAGGCCGTTGATAGTGCTCGTATCTGCCTTTAGAACACCATTAGAGATCTTTTCCATGTTGGACATCATAACCTCCACTTCCTTGAGGCCCCTTCCAAGGATTAGGATCCCCTGGAATAAAGCATCCCAGTATTTCTTTTCAGTTTTTTGGCCATTCAATCCTGATCCTAGTTCGAGGAAGAAGGGTACCGCCCAGTCCTTCAAGCCGTGGCGGGCAGCAAAATGAGCCAATTGAGGGTAAATCTCAAAGGAGCGTTGCTGGGAAGATATTTTCTTCTCGAACCAAGCCTTGACTTCGGCGGGCCGGTTTCTCTGGATGAAAAAGGAAACTATGATGTTTTGGAGACGCTTTCCATAGGGGATACCGTTCTCCTCGGCGTACTTGGCCAGTTCCAGCAGCTTCTCCTCATGTCCGTCAGAAGCCAAGGCCTGAGCCACGGATAAGAAGGGAGTCCGTTTGAAGGTATCGCTGCGCTTAACAACCTCCGTCCAGTGGGCGCGGAGCAAGTCCAGAGCTTCCTCGGAACCTCCAAAGGCGCATAATATACTGAGGTACTGCGGCCACTTGGCACCAGTGGGCGCCCACTTTGCTTCATCCATATTGTTTGAGCAGAGGGTGGACCATATAGATCTGGCAAACTCGAGGTGGTCCTGGGTTCTCTCACGAGGCCTCAATTGGGCGAGGGCGTCGAGGGCTTTGACTATGTCGGATCGTTCCAGCTTCGGTTTCGACTCGGGGGATGTTTCGCGCTGTTCCACAAGATAGTCGAGAAGTCGGCGGCACTGCATGGCCTGGGTACCGTTCAATGGCCTCCGACTAGACATTTTCCCATCAAAGAATGACCTCCAAGCTTGAACCAATTCTTCTGTCGGCGGGGGACGCAGATTGTCGAGCATGCGACTTCGCCAGACCATGATCTTCATCCATCCTGGCTCAAATTCAGGTTGCCGCACCTCTCGAGGCGCCTTTGAAAATAGACCATCGAATATGTATCGTCGTGAATGTCCGTTATTTATCGATCTGGGAGGAAGTGTTCGGCGCAGGGGAGTCGAGTAGAGTGCGAAAGACGGGCATCGAGCCTGCTGAACAAGGACCCGTCGAGCATGGCGGGCCAATTGTGCCCTCATGATGGATTTGTCTATGAGATGGCGGAACTGACGGGGATCAGCTGGGTGCTCAACATTGTCGACGATCGAATTGTTCCTTACAAAAGCATATTTGAGGTTGAGATTGCGCAAAAAGATGGCAACGGGAAGCTCGACACGGCAATTCGGGATCTCAAAATCCAATCGCAGCGCTCTCAATTTGGAGGTTTGGAGTTTAGAAGCCTTGGCCGGGGTTTAACCGTTTCCAGTGGTTTCGACCCGCGATGGGCTCCTTGATACCCACCTCGCCGTTGGTTATTTTATCTATTCCTATGTTATTTATTGAATAAGTTGTTGGAGCCGAAATCTATGACACATGCTCTTTTCGCAATTCATTTCGGATGGTACGGTTGGTGACCTATCACCGCTGAGAGGGAGAGGCCGCATGTTGAGGTGATACACAGTAGTGAACCCTGCAAAGTGTGTGTAACAGAAGATATTGTATCAACGAATGGGTTCTCTCTATTCCAATAATTAACTATTGTTGATAATAGTTCGGTCTTTGAAATATAACTTTTAGGTATACTGGTAAAATGACTGCCCGCTTCCTCATTCAACCCAGGCTGTAAACCCTAGTACCTATCTACAACTACGTCATATGCCAATGATATGGATAACAAAGTCCTCTAAACTAGACTCGCTCTTCAACATAAGCCGGGCCAATTATCAATGGCAACTCTTACAAATCATCAAGGATACTCTCGCTGATATCCGCATCGGCAGCCCAGCCGTCATCACAGAACGGATACCCCGCCCGGTCTCGCAGTTGTAAGTGGGGCCGAGTGAGGACGGAAAGGTGCCGGAGTGAGCAAGACGCATGAGAGCACGATGATGAGAGCTGGAGTTTAGCTTCACATCTCCGGTCATCACTTTACCATTAGATATAAAAGCCGCAGGAACCCCCATTTGCTACATTGTAGCTGTTTTCTTTGACAACATCATCCGTTAACTTCTGCCATCATGCCTCTTGTCGCTCAGAACCCGAAGCATCGCGTCATCCTGGGTCTAATGACCTTTGGGCCCCCTGGTAGTGAGGAGCTTGACGCACGCATCTGTGACTCAGAAACATTTACCAAGGCCCTGGACGTCTTTCAGAGTCGAGGATATAGCGAAATCGATACAGCACGTATCTATGTCGGTGGTAAGCAGGAAGCCTGGACTCGTCAGATTGGTTGGCAGGAGAGGGGTTTCACTTTGGCTACCAAGGTCAAGTATCCTAAGGACCATGGCGATAATGCGGCTGAGAAGGTTGTTGAGTCGGTCGAGACTAGTCTGAAGGAGCTCGGAACTGACTGTATCGATGTAAGTCTTTTATCTCTTTGTGAGTTCCGTCGTCTAATGTTTCACAAGCTACTCTACCTTCACCGCCCTGATCGTGGCGTACCCTTTGCAGAGACGCTCGAGGCCATCGACAAGCTCCACAAAGCAGGCAAGTTTGTTCGATTCGGCATCAGCAACTTTGCGGCGCATGAAGTGGCAGAGGTTGTCATGACCTGCAAGTACAACGGATGGGTGCGGCCCACGGTGTACCAGGGCATGTACAACTGCGTCACCCGTTCCATCGAGTCGGAACTCTTTGTCGCATGCAAGCGGTACGGACTCGACATTGTCGTGTACAACCCCCTCGCCGGTGGCCTGCTCTCGGGCAAGATCAAGTCGCGAGACATTGCGCCTGACAGCGGCCGCTTCTCCGACAACTCTAGGATTGGCAAGATGTACCGAGATCGCTACTTTAGGGAGAGCACTTTCAAGGCGCTGAGTGTCATTGAGCAGGCTGTTGAGAAGCACGGATTAACCATGATCGAGACGGCACTGCGGTGGATGGTGCACCACTCCAAGCTACGCATCACTAATGGCAACGATGGAATCATCATTGGCATCTCCAACGTGGGCCAGCTGGAGAACAATCTCGATAACTTGGAGAAGGGACCACTCCCCGACGAGGTGGTACAGGCACTTGACCAAGCATGGCAGTTTTCCAAGGCAGATACGACGAACTACTGGCACGGGGAGTTGGAATACGGATATAATGTCCACGAGGCTCTCTTTGGTGCCGGAGCCAAATAAGTCAGGAACAGCTCGTTTCCCCAGAGGCAAGGCAGATGAAGCAACGGAGCTGAGATAAAAGGTACAAACTCACGTGCAGTCGTTTGTGACTTGCCGCGCCTCATCTGGTTATCTCAACCATCTCGGCTGAGTTGGAGGTGGGTGTGGTGAGACGGGTGCTGAGCCCGCGTGGTGGTGTAGGGGGCACATGACCAAAGGCGTCATCGTTATCGTGGGATCAGCTTGGCACCTTTTAGAAGCCGACTCATGATAGCTCAAGAGTAGCGTAGCACGCAATCAGATGTTGAGACGGAATAGCACATGGCATGTATTGAAATAAAAGGCTTCGAAGAATGTGCGCATGAGCCCCCCAGACAATCTGGAACTTTGTCCAGCATCATCTGGTTCATTGCTCATCAGCAATGTCAACGCCGCGATAGGCTCTCCTCGCCTCCAGCAGGACGGCTCAGTGGGAAGGGCCCCTGAGAGACCTTGTCTACCTAATCTCGTCCATTGTAGAACCCCCCCGATGGGCCGTTGATGACCCCCCGGGGTGTTCCCCCCGCCCTGTTGGTCCCCCATGCGGTGCGGGCCCAATTCTGCGAGACAGCGGAGACCCCCCTGTCCCTTCGGGGTCTTGGGACCCGCGCCGACCACTCAGCTACGACGCGCCAGCCGAATGGTGGAATCGATCCAATCCAAACCGATGTTCTTTCAACACCAGCACCAAAAACTACCAGGCATTCATTCGACCTGGTGCAACAAATAGGAACACCCGTTTTTCGCTCCTTTTTTATTACCCTCTCCTTCTTCTTCTTCTTCTTCTCTTCTTCTTCTTGCTCTCCTTTCTTCCCTTAATTACCCCTTTCGCCGTCTCGTATGCCTCGGCGTCAAGACAGCGACCAAGAGGTCCATCTCCTTCAAGGCCACGACAACGATAGACTGTCCATAGAGTCAAACCCCCTGTCCCACGACGACACCTTATGCGAACCAGAAACCCGGTCGACCGACAGACAAGGCAGTCCTGGGGCTCCGGGCGCCGCTTCCGATCTTGACGGCTCGAAACGTCACCAACGCGATACAGATACCAACGGCAGCCGCGAGTGGCTAGAGTTGGACGACATGGATGCGAATGGCCTCAGCCGTCCAAAGTACCATCGTCATGCTGGTGGACGATCTGGGACTCCTCTGCTTCACAAGGAGGACGATGATGACCGCGGTCGAGTCAATCATACTGCGCATGGGAACAGAAGGACCAGCCTAGGGTCGGCGAGGTCAAGCGAAGATGAGCAACCTTATCATCGAGAGATGATGGAGAGGCCATCATTCAGTCGCCGATCGACTATGCGCAGCCGTAGCCCTCAAACCGTCGCCGAAGCCGCCGAAAGCTCGACGCGCAAGAAGTACACGTATGCCGCATTCTTCCTCATCATCAGTCTGGTATCGTTCTGCGTCCAGACAGAACTGAGCGCATACATTCAGCATGATCTTGGCTGGGACAAGGCCTACTGCATGATGTACTTTACCCACGGCTCGTGGATCGTGCTGTGGCCCGTCCAGCTCCTCATCCTTCGCTTCCAGAAGCGCGACATTCCTTGGCCCGTCTTTTGGAAGCGACACAAGCAGCATCTGCGCACGACGGCCATCATGATCGAGACGCAGACCCTCGACGTTTTTCATCTTTCCATCCAGCATCGAGCGCGCCCCATTCGTTACATCATCCGTTTTACCGTTATGATTACATGCGCTCTGACCGTTGCCGGGCTGAGCTGGTACATTGCCGTCAGCTTGACGACACCGTCGGATCTAACCGCCATTTACAATTGCTCCGCCTTCTTCGCATACGTTTTCTCTGTACCACTACTCCACGAACCCCTGCGCCTCGACAAGTCTGTCGCCGTCCTCATCGCCATTGCCGGCGTGCTCGTCGTCGCTTACGGAGATACCAAGTCGGAGGGTACCAAGGATGTGGAGGCTTCGAACCGCTTTTTTGGAAACCTTGTTATCGGCGTGGGCTCTGTGCTATACGGCCTTTATGAGGTTTTGTACAAGCGCTTTGCTTGTCCCCCTGAAGGCGTTTCGCCTGGTCGCGGCATGATCTTTGCCAACACGTTTGGCTCTTGCATCGGTCTTTTCACTCTGACTGTTTTGTGGATTCCACTCCCAATCATTGACTTCTTGGGCATTGAGAAGTTTGAGCTGCCAGTTGCTTCAACCTGTTGGTTGATTCTGTTAGCTGTTCTCATGAACGCTACTTTCAGTGGCTCATTCCTCGTCCTCATCTCTCTCACCTCACCTGTCCTGTCTTCGGTCGCCGCTCTGCTGACCATCTTCATCGTGGCCATTGTGGATTGGATGCTCACTGGCGAGCCTCTCAGCTTTGCAGCCATCCTCGGTGGTGCGATGATCGTTGTTGCTTTCCTGGGCTTGACCTGGAGCACGTACCGAGAGATGAAGGAGCACGAGGCCATGAAGCCGATCGTAGATCTGTCAGACAGCGACAGGGACGGTGACATTGAGAGTGACGATGATTAAGCATGTGTGTGTTTGTTTGGCATGACTCTTTGGTTTATCTAGAGTCCCTGGGATCAGGGACGAGGTGATGGCGTTGGTTTTTATCTTGGAATCGGTATCTATGTCGTCTTGCATACTCTGGTAGTTGGGCTCGGATATGCATCCATCGGGTGGTTTAAAGGCGTTTTTATCTAGGGCTCAAACATATGGTTCAACAGGGCCCTCGGATTAACAAATCTGTTGAAAGCTGGTCGGGATAAGGACCAGTAAATAGATATTACATACATTCAAGTAGAACCTCATGGTCAATATACTGGATGATGACTTTCCTTGCGCTGTTGTTATAAGCAAGATTTCCAGTCTGAAGCTTCAAATTTCCAAGGCTTCCATGCCATCGTGGTTTCCGTCAACACTTTCAAGTTCATCTGCTGGAACGTCAGGAAGTGCGTCTCTGATGAAGACGCCCTCGCTTTCTTCCCTCCAACCATTCACGCCGTCGATGTAGGCATCATAAAAGCCCCTCCTCCAAACACCCTCTGTTGGTGCATCACCACTCTCAAACACCTTTAGCTTTTCCCAACCTGGCTGAGGGACGGGGTCAAGTATCTGCCTCATGAGAAGAGAGTAAGATGCGTCGCACTCCAGCCACAGATCAGATAGGTTCACACGAGAGAGACCGTCGCTCTCCCAAAAGTCTCGGTTCTTGGGCATGAGTTGGACAAACAGGTGCTCGACGGGCGGACAGTTGGGAATAAGAAAGTCGGCGATGTGATGGGAGAGCGGGAAGATGGCGATATAAGAGAGGGACTTGAGGGTTGAACGCATCACGTTGAAGGAGGTGTCGGTGGGTTCGAATATGACGGGAAGTAGAGTTGCTGGTGAGTAGTGAAAGAATTCGTATGTCGAGTATACTGGTGCGAAGGAGCCTTCGTTGATGAATAGTGAGGTCCAGTCTCGTATGGCGAACAGATCGATTGGGAGATGGCTCTCCCTAACTGGACTCTCTGACGGCAAGGCGTTGGTCCTCTTGTGTAGGTCGGTAATATCAGGTTTGCGTGATAACGAAATGATGTAGTAGGTACTGTTAAAGGCCCAGTCACTTGACAGGTCTACAGTCCTACTAAGAAGCGAAGCAACAAGATCTGGTGAACTGATCAAGGTGACACGCAAGGGTTCAATGACATCGAACAAAGCATGCCACAGCCAATTGTTATCCCAATGCTGTCTTCCTCTCTCCTCTTCAGACCTCTCCTGGCCACCTTGGTCGGCTTGCTGTGGCTCTTGAGTCAAAATGGACCAGAGGAGGTTCCACGACATGGGCCTCTCGGGCTGATGAGACTCGGGTGGCAACAGACCCCAGAACTGACCATCAGCATATCGATGCTGGCCAGAACCCCGAGGGATGTCCATAAAGATTGTGAAACTCTCGACATGCTTGGATACACCGCTCCTGCGCAGGAAATCAAGCACGCCGACACCCGCCACTATGTCTTGGCACGTAGGCTTATAGAAGCGGTGGAAGCACCATACAACGTGGCGGAAGAGGAGGTGCATCACGGAGCGCCTCCAGAGGCGGCACACGAGGGATGAATTCTTGATGGGCGTGTCTTTTGCAGAGTGGACGGGCCTAGAGATCTTTGACGGGTCACGGTAGAGGCCGCGCTCGAGGCTGGAGTCGGAGTCGAGGAAGCTGAGGATGTGAGCGATGAGCTCATTCGGGAGGTGCTGCATGGTCGGTGACATGACCTGGAAACAGCCCCTTTTATCGACACAGAGATGGAAGATTGAGATGAGATAGAATTGCTTGGAGCAGGGTTCAATGGATTTGTGCTCTGAGTGGCATGTCGTTGAAGTTGGTAGGTAGGATTCCGGAGGATGCAACCTAAACGTAGATGGGTTTACCCCACGTCAGCTCCCCCCAGATCCCTACCTCTCCCTCCCTTTTGACGTGACTAGCCTCCTTTCTGCCATACGGAAGAAAGGGAGTGGCGAGTCAAGGTAGACCACACTCACACAACACTGGCCACGGAGTGTGCCGTGCTATCATATCATATCTATGTACACGATGGATAAATTCATGTCGCCTGCCAGCCCGCATCTCCAGTCGGAGCATCCGGAGGATATATCGAGGTTACTTGTTATCTGCAGGAACCCGTTCATATATGACTTGAGCTTATCCAATAAGCCAGCAGGATTGGGTTGGAAACTAGGTAAGCTGCCTATCCATTGTGTACGGGTTGAACAAAGACGTGGGCTGACGAGTCGGCTCGGACGGTTTACAATTGGCCAAGAGTATTAATACTACATTTTTCGTCTTATACCGCAAGTTTCAAATGGCGGTAATCGCATGGACATGTATTCATCCTCCATATTCAAGTCGTTCTTGTTGTGGTTGATAAGTGTCAATTAATCCTGGTGCGACAACCAAGATGAATGCACAGATGTAATGGAAGAAAATATCGATGAATTTAGTCAGATTTTTGACAACAGTATTCATTCTCTAGACTCGAATTTTTCAGGCCGGTGATCAATCTATTAGACGTTTGTCTTGAGTGTGGTGTTAATCATGGACTTTGGAGGCCAACATCAAACAGTCATCTCCCATCAAGAGGCAACACAATCCTCATAGACTCAAAACAAAGTCACAACAAATCAGTTTGACTGGTCCATTCACTCACTTACCTAGAGGTAGCCAGCCGTCGGCAGGTGCCAAACGGCCGACGCAGCTGCCCGCCGGTGCATCTCTAATCCTAGGTAGGCACATAAGTAAAGCGCACCCTGTGATGACTCGAAAAGTGTTGCTCCTTGATTCATTCATCAAGTGAGTGTATGCCCGCACGTATAAGTTCGTTCATGAAAAAGAGCTTCTGATCCTCTTCTCTCTCTTCTCTCAACTTCTGCCTTTGCTTCTCCTGCGTCATGCCTACTCACGTCTTCAACACAGACCTCGACTCCTTCTCTGAGGAGCAGATCGAGAAGCTCGGCGCCTCTCGCGCTGCTATTCTTGAGCCCGCCTTCGATGAGTATCTCATATCCGACGACCTACATGAGACACCCCTTCCTCCGTCCTCAATACAGCTCCTTCCCGCCTCAGACCTCAACGTAAAGCTCACGCGCGCCACCAAAAGCGATGCAGCCATGGATATGAGCATCAACAAGATCTCTGACCCGGACGCGGACAACTTTATGGGTTTCAGCGCAGAGGAGAACTGTATCGTCTTCAAGGGCGAGATGGGGCTTTTTGATCGCTTCCTCGAATTTGCAGAGTCCATCACCCAAGACAAGGATGTGACTGTCGTGTTCAAGACGGCCAACGAGATCCGCGTACCGAGCCAAGGTCTGGAGTATGGTTTGAGTTACGAGAAGTTTGCGGCGCGTGTCGAATTGTTGGAATGTGCCATGTGGATTAGAGCTTCACGGCCGAAAGGACAAGGTGAGATGAGATGTCTGTTCCTAGTTGGTTGTCAGTTTTGCTCACTCATCCCAGGACACAACTCGAAACTCGATGCCTCCTCGCAGAACACTGGCCCCAGCACACCCCCTCGGAATCTTCCATTTGGCACAACCCTTTTACCAAGCACTAATAATTCCGACTTGGGCCATCTTCGCGGTAGAGACATGGCAGAGTGCAAGAGCCCCTCCAGCGACTCATCGCTATCTCCTCCCCCGGAGATTATCACCACTCCACCATCGTTCAAACGCATGAGAAAGGAAATCCTGGGCAATGAAGATTCGACAAGAGGCAGTGATGAAAACAAGACCAGGACGGCAACTCGAAGGGTCCGAGTCATGACCCGAGGGTCTACCAAGAAGTAAACATGGATGATTGGAGCAGCTGGATAAGACAAGGAACAGCAAGTTCGTGAGGTGTATGAGGGACTGTGGATGAAGTAACGATTTTATGACGATTTTGCTTTAAATGGATGGCTTACCGAAATACTCGCTTCTCCCAAGTGGGTTGGCGAGAAATACCAACGATTGTCGTGCTGGATCATGGATACCAAGCAGATATCTTGCAATTCACATGAAAACTCTGGAAACTCAAAAGTGAAGCTGTAAGCTCTATGTTCAATTCATGAGTGAATATCTAGGTAATAGATCAAGTGTGATCAATCGTAATCTAAAACGCCAACCAATGCCAAGTATTAAATCCATAGTGTAAAGGAGAGGAAGAAGAAGAAGGAGCCCGCGCTATCCAACCGGGATGATCCGCTCATGTTTCATTATAAAAAACAAGTCATGATAGATGTGCCCCCATCATCTAAGCCTTGAGGCCGCAGTCGGTGGGCTTGGCGTGGTAGACCTGAGCGTTGATGCGGCCGAGCTGAGCAGCCTTGCCGTTGGTGAGGTCGTTCATGGCTCGGAGACCCATGTTGACACCCTCGCCGGCATGGTCGATGGCGAGGACGTGGATCTTGCGGCCCTGGTACTCGACGCGGAAGCAGCTGCCGCAGTTGGGAGAGTTCCAGCCGGCGATGGTGTAGACTCCGCCGATGTAGGGGAAGCGGGGGATGTCGGACTGCTTGTTGAAGCCGTACCGGGTGATGAGGCCGTTCTTGCCGTCGGAGCAGGCGACGGAGGTCATGGCTCGGTTGCCATCATCGTAGCCGGTGTCGTAGGAGACTAGATATTCATGTTAGTCTGGGGTAGGCCAGGATTGGCGAGAAGGGATGGAACTCACCAGTGGTGGCCGAGGCGGCAGTGGCGAAGGTGAGGGCAAAGAGGACACCGGAGAACTTCATGATGATGGTGGTTTTGTGATTAAGAGGTGGTGATGGAGTTGTAAGTGTGGTGAAGATTGTTGAGCTGGAGGATGAGAGTGTTGGAGTGTTGTTGATGAGGATGAGGATGAGGATGATACAGAAAAGAGAACCATATCGACGAGAGTTACAGGTCTCTTTATACCTTTACTGTCCAGACCATTCGATGCAGAGCATCTCGTAAAGACAAGCTCCAACGGACCATGCATCTCTCTCAACACCGTCACGAGCTCACGATGATCGTCCACATCTCCACATGCAAAGTAAGGCCAGACGGAGGCTGGCAAGGCAGGCTTAGCTAGGTTTGTCTTTTTTCCCCGTATGGATATAGCGTCATAGGCCCAAGCCAAGCTGGTTCTCTTTGCCGACCGTCCGGGAAGATCGTAGTTAGCTAGAGAAACCCAGCCTCCCCACGTCGGATCCGGATTTGGACGATGGACGAGGCGGAAGGGAAGACAAACGTTGCTAGGGTTTGCGCCGTGATGCTATTTCGAGCAATGGATCAGAGCTAGTGTTAGTAAGGCGCCCCAAGCTTCCCTTGCACCCGTGCTACCAAAATCCATGGGTCCAGACTTGAGTCCAGAATAATTCCGCGCCTTGACAAGTCCAGTCCTTGAACTTGGCCCCCCGTTGTGGGGTAAGGGTTTTTTTTCTCGTATTCTTGTCCACCTCCACCGAGAGACCGACGTAACGTAGCCATTCTTGTCTCTTCCCAGTTGACCTTGTGAGCTTTAGTTACCGGCACTTTCGGCGGAGCGGCCGGCGAGGCCCGTGAACCTACGGGGGTAAAAGATCCTTGTTCAGTATTACTCCGAAGGGTTACACTTCTAGACCCTTTGTTGAGAGCTGAACTATAGATGAGGGTCGTTCGATCAGGCTTGCAACGTGGGGAGACGAGGTGGCCCAGATGACCTCGCCACGAGGGTAAAAAACCCCGTCTGTCAACGGTGTGCGTGATGGATGGTCCTGCGGTGCTTTGCTGAGGCTCGTATTCCTGCATAGCTGATGCTGCGCCGAACGCCGTCAAGTCTCGCCAAACTTCTGGGGCGCACTTCCCGATTGGGAAGTCCATGGCATGGCGATCACCTCAGGCTTTCCCTTGCAAAAAGTCCAAGGCATCAAATTCAAGAAGTGATCGTCGAAATGAAAGAGAGCAACCCATCCCCCATCGACGCCGCGGGTCTCGTAGCATGGGTGATCCCACAATATAGATTAAAAACACGAGGACCCGATAGACGTCATGGGAGGGGGGGGAAGAGAACGATCATCCTGACTATTCGAGGAAGAATAGCGGTCGAGATGTTCAATGCCGGGGTTTCCGGCAATGGGAGATTCTGGGCACCTATGCAGTATACGAGATGGAGAAAGATACATTTTAGGTGAGAGATGACAGGCTTGGTTTGTCTTTCCTCAGCACTAAGGAAACGAACATCCCACTGTTAGGCTTGAATAAGTTTATTGACATTGACATCATGGTGGTGAGATTTGGGTGCTACTATTTGGGGACATCCGTCGGAGTCTCGGACGCACGGTTGTGAGCATATTGGTCAGCTCAAAGGTTCAATTGTCAACAACGGAAAATAGACATCTACGAACGGACAAATCATGTCCATTGTTATAGGTCAGGTTGTGATATCTACAGAGGCAAGTTGCTGTTGTAGTCATGTTGTGCATAGACTGCATCCATGTCAGACGATGAACCAACAGTTAGAAAAATTAAGGTGCTGATGCTCTTTACTGGGCAATGCTTCTTGATACACGAAAGGTGCACAAAAAACATCATGTCAGATGTGCATTTGGATCAATGAATCGAGATGCGGATTAATACCCCAAAGAGCAGTGGTAGATGGTCATGATGTGAGATGCCGACGGCAGCAACACGAGCAAAGTCACGAGGCCCTCTCTCTCGGGAGCGGGAATTTATCTGTGCAAGGATGGGATCGGATTGGACGGGATATGAGATGCAGAGTCGATTGGTTGTGCATGAGGCTGCTGCGTAGCAATCGGCAGAGGTCAGCCACTTCGCTTCGTCGGGGAGGGGAGGGATCTGAATTGAGGCCTTGGAAGAGAATTATCATCAAGGATACTGACTAGTGTTTGTGCTTCTCGTATTAATATATTCCAGCACCACATTTGCAGCTACCTCTTGTATACCCTAGACTTTGCATGTTGTTTAATCAGCCAACTGTCAATTCTATTGTTGATCAAACTCAACAAGCAAACTCCCTGCCCCGATAACCCGATGGAAAACCCTTGCCCAGAACCATTTCTGCAGCCGGGTTTAGCAGCCAGAAAATATCCAATTGAACCGTCGTCGACCAATGAATATCGATGGAGGGGCAAGCCATCGGGAGACTTTTTTTCCTTTTTACCCCGCCAACAGCTTGACACAGAAAAAAAAGAAGCGGGCAATGAAAGCGTTTTGTATGGATGCGGCCAGCTCCGTCATCGGGGGGGAAACGAGTCGGGTATGACTCTGTCAGTTAATCACTATCAAGGTCGGGTCCACGCAAAACTTCTCTTGACTCGATCTTTTCCAAGAGAAAGAAGAGAATTGCAAGAAGCAGATCGGAGACTTTTTTCTCGATTGATCGTCTCCCATTGAACTAGCTCCAATTACGCCATTGACTGTTTAAACGTCTCGAGAGCATCCTCCCACCAACGTCCTTTTTCCCATCCCGTGAGACACACCAAGAAAATCCACACAAGGAGCACCGTCAGAGCGTCTCATTAACACACGCACACAAGGACCAGACCAGTCATGGAATCGTTTGTCATCAAGACCCCCTGCTCCAGCGCCAACATTGGCCCGGGCTTCGATGTCATCGGCCTCGCCCTCTCGGTCTACCTCGAGCTGCACGTCACCATCGACCGCACCAAGACCAAGTCAGAGCACCCTCTCAACTGCAGGATCACGTACGAGGGAGAGGGAGAGGGAACCGGAGACATCAGCCTCGATCCCCAGTCCAACCTTCTGACCCGCGTCGCCCTCTACGTCCTGCGATGCCACGATCAGCGGAATTTCCCAGTCGAGACCCATGTTCACATCAAGAACCCAATCCCTCTTGGTCGCGGTCTTGGTAGCTCCGGTGCTGCTGTTGTTGCTGGTGTTGTCCTTGGCCGTGAGGTCGGAGGACTGAAGCACCTCGACTATGACCGCCTGTTTGACTACTGCCTCATGATTGGTGAGTCCTGAGAGCTCTTGGGGAGCTCTACCTGCTAACCTAAACTCTCCAGAGAGACACCCCGACAATGTCGGCGCTGCCCTCTACGGAGGCTTCGTCGGAACATACCTCAAGCCCTTGACCCCCGAGGACGTCGCCCGGACAGAGATTCCCCTTAGTGAGGTGCTTCCTGCGCCGGCCGGCGGCGAGGACACGGGCAAGAAGCCCCCGAACCCTCCTCACGGCATCGGCCACCACATCAAGTTCCCCTGGGCCAAGGAGATCAAGGCCGTTGCCATCATCCCCGACTTTCAGGTCGCCACGCACGCTGCTCGAAGCGTACTACCTGAAAAGTACTCCCGTCCCGATGTGGTACGTTTAGCAACCTGTTTCATGATTTCAGTAACCAGCTGACCCTCCCTCTCACAGACGTTCAACCTTCAACGAATCGCCCTCCTGCCCGTCGCCCTGGGCCAGTCTCCCCCCGACCCCGAGCTCATCCACCTCGCCATGCAGGACAAGATCCACCAGCCCTACCGCCAGACCCTCATCCCCGGCCTCACCGAGATCGTCGAGTCCATGTCGCCCAAGACGGAGGAGGGTTTCCTCGGCGTGTGCCTGTCAGGCGCCGGCCCAACCATCCTGGCTCTGGCCACGCACAACTTTGAGACGATCGCCAACAAGATCATTTCCAAGTTGAGGCAGCACAACGAGAAGAAGGATCTAGCTTGTCAATGGAAGATACTCGAGCCAGCAGAGGGAACTCAGGTTATCCGATAAAAAAGAAAGAAAGAAGGAGAGGAGAAAAAAAGATATACCTCAAAAAGGCGTTGACTTGAAATCAGATCTCAGATGGGAGTTTCGGAGTTGAATAAACATGTAGACCGTTTGGATCTCAGAAAGAATCGTCGGGAACGACGGAGCCAAGAAATAGAGCGTTAACTCTAGAAGATGGGGTCCGGGTCGTTAAAAAAAAGCCATTCAATTGAAGCCAGATTATGATCTTGAATTAAACGAAGTGAGACTGGCAGGGTCAGATACTTGAGGTATAGGTAACGTCCGGCAAAGGAGGCTTCTGGGCTCTAGGCAGAGTCGAAGTCTACAATATATAGATGCTTCAGAATCATAGGAGTCATGAGGTACTAGGAGTTAAACAACGAATTAGACTTGACCAAAGATACGATACACTCATTGCGAGAGTTGTCTACCTATTATATCTCTCTTCTGTCTCGCACTGACCAGGTCTATTTCCCTTCTCAGTTTGAGTGGAGGCAGCATCCTTATTAACCTTTAACTCCATACCCCAAACTCTTCATTTGCTACCACAGAAACGCAATTGGCTTCATACCCGGTCCGGCATCGGTTCGGGATTCTTTTCCGCGGCCATTTTACGTATCCGCCGTCGATCGGTTAAAGGGAGTCTGCAAGACCTGAAGCAATTGGCACTAGGGAATTGCTCTCATTCATCAAGTGATTTAACAAAGAGGGGCAAGGGTTCCACCAGCTTTGGGGGGATATTAAACCGACCAGCAACTCGATAGGTCACGCCGCCCGATTTCATCAGAAGCAACCACTCATTAGTCGCGTAGGATCGCTGAGAGATACCCCGAGGGACCGAACCCGCCGGCCTTCGGCTTTGTTACCAACTCGTTCTGCATGGCAAATACGTGCTTATAATACATCATGTCAACCCCTCACGACAAGTCCCTCGTGCAACTCTCTTGCTGCTGCTGTTTCCTTGTTTTCCAGTTCATCACGTAGCGAAAACACACATTCTCTCCATTCAATCATGGCTGCTCCTCCGCCCAAGGGCATCTACGTGCCCGTCCCAACCTTTTTCGCCTCCAAGAAGGCCGCCAACTACAACTCTGTCACCCCGCCTGTGGACATTGAGACGCAGGCGGCCCACGCCGTCTACCTGGCCAAGAACGGCATCCGAGGTCTCGTCATTCTCGGCAGCACAGGCGAGTCGGTCCACCTGCACCCCAGGGATCGTCACCAGATTCTGAGCGGCGTCAAGGCGGCGCTGGAGAAGGAGGGGTTCAAGGATTACCCCATCATCGCTGGCACGGCGACCAACAGTATTGAGGAGACGGTTGAGCAGCTCAAGGATGCTCAAAAATCGGGTTCTCAGTGGGGATTGTGCCTTGCTCCTGGATACAATGCCGCTGTTACGACGCAGGAGGGTATTATTCGGTGGTTCACAGCTGTGGCTGACCAGAGCCCTATCCCCGTTATGATGCAAGTCCCCTCTTAATACTATTATGGTAACGTCAACTAACCGTTCTTCAGTTACCACTACCCCGGCGTGTCCAACAACGTCAAGGTCACCCCCTCGACCTACGTCACCCTCGCCAAGCACCCCAACATCGTGGGCTGCAAGCTCTCTCACGGCGACGTGTCGACACACATCCAGGTGGGCTCCAACCCGTCCATCGACTACGACCACTTCCACCCCTTCACCGGTCTAGGCCAGCAGCTGTTCCCCGTGGTTTCAGTAGGCTTCGCGGGTGCCATTGACGGCTCCGCAGGCTTCTTCCCCAAGACGCTGGTGCGTCTGTATGAGCTGTCAACCAAGACCCAGGCCACCGAGGCTGAGCAGCAGGAGAGGCGGCTACTGCAGTTCAAGGTTAGCTCCATGGAGGAGATTGTCGTCAAGTACGGCACTGTTGGCATCACGGAGGCTGTCAGCAGGCTTAGAGGATTTGGTGATATTGACGGCACTAGGTTGCCGTTGTTTGGTGGAATTCCCGGTGGTGATGCCGAGTGGGCTAACTGGAAGCCTGTGTTGGATGCTGTTGAGGAGGTTGAGAAGTCATTGTAAAGAGTAGGATAGAACATGGAAAATAAAACCAAAGAACAGTATGACTATAAATAAAAGTTTTTAAGTCCTCTAAAATGACCTCTATAATCATAGTAGTATCTTAATACCCTCTCACGGCGCCAGAGATTTGGACACAGGCCTGAATTGAACCGTAGGGTAAGGTTGATGCGAATCGGAAATGCAGTGTCTAGTGACCAGGGCTGCATGGTGAACAATAGCATGACCATCTTCAACAATAAGCGACAGGGCCTGAGGGGTGGGGCTAGAGATGGGGAGCTCTGATGGGGCGTGTTCCTAAACGGATTTTTTTCAGTGAAGCTGGCCAATCCGAGCTTCTCCTCGAGAAGGCTGGGTCGTTGCCTTCGTGCCTGTTCATCCATCCCAGTATACAAAGCTTTGGTGCTCTCAGCTTTGAAGGCGCGACAACGACTTGTCCCTCTTTTTACTTTAAACGCAATCGACCCAGAGATTTGAGATACGGTGCAGATATTGCAACATCTGGCACGCTCGCGATAGCCCACGACCCTTTTGACACGCGAGATCCTTACGCGCCGACGACGACTGAACGCAGAAAAGTCGATAAAACCATCCTTTCGAACTTCAACCCAAAACTCCTCCCCTCTGCAAACCATGTCGACACTCTTTGGTGGCGCGTCGAGCTCGTCGACGAGCACCACCGTCGGCGACCTCAAGGCTGATGTCGCGCTCGAATCACCTCCCACCGACAGCGTCTCTGACCTGGCCTTCTCGCCCTCGCTCAACGGCGCCGACATTCTCGCCGTCTCTAGTTGGGACGGAAAGGTTCGCATCTACGAGATTGATGGGCAAGGCCGAAGCCAAGGCCGTCATGTGTACGAGCACGCCCAGCCCGTTTTGAACGTTGACTTTTCCAAGGTATGTCACGAAAAGAGACCAAAAGATTCCCCAAGGCTCGCAGCTGACCAAGCTCTTCCTCCTAGGATGGATCTAAGGTCGCCTCAGCAGGCGCCGACAAGAACGTCAAGGTCTGCGACCTCGGCTCGTCGCAGGACATGGTCGTGGGCACTCACGACCAGCCCGTGCGGACGGTCCGCTTCTTCGACAGCGGCAACGGTCCCATGGTGGTCTCTGGCTCGTGGGACAAGACGGTCAAGTACTGGGACCTGCGGCAGCAGAGCCCGGCCGCGACCCTGACCTGCCAGGAGAGGGTCTACACCATGGACGTCCGCGACAACCTCTGCGTCGTTGGAACCGCCGACCGGTACATCAACGTCATCGACCTCAAGAACCCTACCAAATTCTACAAGACTCTGCAGAGCCCGCTTAAATGGCAGACCAGGGTGGTTAGCTGCTTCACTGACTCTGCGGGCTTTGCTATTGGCAGTATCGAGGGTCGTTGCGCGATTCAGTATGTCGAAGACAAGGACTCGAGGTGAGCATTATAATCGTCCCTGCGTGATGCCCAGATCTTATAGCTAACACGCTGCAGCTCCAACTTCTCCTTCAAGTGTCACCGTGACCCTCCTGCCAACAGCGTCACCAACGTCTACGCCGTCAACGACATCTCGTTCCACCCCGTCCACGGCACCTTCAGCACGGCCGGCTCCGACGGTACGTTCCACTTCTGGGATAAGGATGCCAAGCACCGTCTCAAGGGCTACCCCAACGTTGGCGGCAGCATCACGGCCACCACCTTCAATAGGAACGGAAGCATCTTTGCCTACGCCGTTAGTTACGACTGGGCCAAGGGCTACCAGCACAACACGCAGAGCTATCCCATCAAGGTGATGCTGCACCCCGTCACCAACGACGAGTGCAAGCCCAGGCCGTCCATGAAGAAGCGGTAGACGAACTCCGACATTCCTCGCGCGTGGGGTTTTTCTGATGGGCGGTGAAAGAGGGACGCGGGACGGGACGCAGACGAGGATCCATGAGCCCGCCGGCTGGTTGGTTCGTTATTGGTTGACTGCACCTAAACCTGCGAATATGTACTGTACGACAAAGTGGCGAGACCCAGAGATTGACAGGAACAGAGGCCAAAAGGGGAAAGGAAAGTTGAGCCCGGGACTTGGATGGGGGTTGCAGGTGGTGTTTTACGAGAGATGATACCATAGATACAACACAACAACATCAACACATCAACGCGAAACTCGGCGCAGTATGACGCTCGAGAGGCGCATCAATCGCTCTCACTTCTATAGTAGTTATTGGCTTTGCATTTGGGCGAATGGTTATTTAGTAATTTACTGTGTATGGCATGTCTCGTGTATAAGTGTGTTGAACATCGTGCTTCCCATTGCATCGTTTAGGACTTGATAATTAATTTGGACGAATCAAACTCTTTGTATTGATATTCCAGGCTGCCACTTTGGGCTTTGATTTGCTATGATTGATCGTAGATGGCTCAGTAGATGGCCTCCAGTCACACACTCTCTCTTGAAGTAACAAGCAGATGGTATGACAGCATATTTCGCAAACAAATGAAAACAAGGCAAATTAAACGCTTATATCCTTATACTTCTTCCCAAGAAGCTCATGCTCAAAAATCTTTATCGTGCCATAGATGGTTGCTATTCTCGTCAGGCCTTCTGGGGTTGAGAAAACAAATCGTCTTTCATGCTGCGGAAAACGTCGCCGAAGAATGAGCTCTTGTCACCATCTTGAGTAGTGGCGGCGGGCTCAGGCTCATGCGCAAACTTGAGCTCGACATTGTCAAGGTTGATGCTCTCCATGTCGGCCATGGGCGCACCGGGAACGACCACATCGGGGTCGATCGCAAAGATGATGGGGCGGTTGCCGCGGGCCAGATCGGCGGCGTCGGAGAGAGAGTGGTGGTGGGCGCCGTAGTTGTCGGGGAGAAGAGGCACACGGGGAATAGGCTCGTTCGAGGAGGGAATGGGGTGGATCTTGGGCAAGACGGTTGTGTCGACGTGGGCGGAGGGAGCCTTGGAAGGAGTAGAAGAGTGGAAGCCCTGCATCAAAGGCCGTGTGCGGTGGGCGATGGATGGCTGGGGAGTAGGGCGGTGGGTGGTTTTGAGACCGCGGGTCTGATGTAATTGTTAGCGACTGGGTTGATCAATTGGCGAGATGGACATACCTCGGAATGCTGCTGGTGCTCAGAAGGACGGCGGGGAGCTCGGAGGAGCTCATCATACTTGGGCATGAGGACGGCGCCAGCGGAGCGATGCGACTCGGCAAGAGTGCGGGCGAGCTTTGAGGCGGGAGCAGTGATTCGTGACATTGTGATGGATGTTGTATGTGAGAGAATGTGTAGATAAAGGTGGTTTGCGACAGCGATGTCTAGCTACTTATACGCGAGTATAGAAGCGGTGACGATTACAGCGATCAGGAGACAAGTATGAACAGGGTCGGCGCAAGTTCACAACAAGTGGTGTAAGTGGGAGGAGGGACGGAGAGCTTTCAATTGAGAGGAGGGGAAGAGGATTTATGTACTTGGCTTAGGAATTGAAGTAAGACCAAGGCGAGATGAGACAGACAGAAGAGGGGATGAAGTGAGACTACGAGAAGAGGGAGGGAGGGCAGAGACGGGAGCTTGTAGATATAGCTGGAGCTGTGCCCATCTGGGGATGGGATGGGGATGGGTACAGATGGGAATGGCGTGGATGGGTGTGGGAAGGAGTCACCCACATCGACATCCCATCCCACTACTTCCCGTTCTAGTGTCAACAGCTAGTGTGGGAAGGTACAGTACAGGACTGTACGAAGTACATTGCCCTCCTGCAACTGCACAGTGGCAACCACCAAAGGTGAGGGAGAGGCAGGAGTAGGCGGTAGGAATTGCTTCTGCTACTATAACCAAATCGAGGCAAAAGGTCAGTACGAATTCAACAGTTACATTACACACCATCACCATCACCCTAGCTTTCGAATTCAACCAGCGACCTCTCAAACGCCATCTAACAGAAAAAGGAAAAACACCAGGTCGAAAGGTGGTCACCCGTCAGCGGCAGCACATAGCAATGGCCCGGGGGGGGGGGGGGTTACCTAAGGAAAAGGGCTTTTTGC
>NHTE02000014.1:1503090-1524247 GCA_002168265.2 Fusarium euwallaceae
GGCTAACTGGAAGCCTGTGTTGGATGCTGTTGAGGAGGTTGAGAAGTCATTGTAAAGAGTAGGATAGAACATGGAAAATAAAACCAAAGAACAGTATGACTATAAATAAAAGTTTTTAAGTCCTCTAAAATGACCTCTATAATCATAGTAGTATCTTAATACCCTCTCACGGCGCCAGAGATTTGGACACAGGCCTGAATTGAACCGTAGGGTAAGGTTGATGCGAATCGGAAATGCAGTGTCTAGTGACCAGGGCTGCATGGTGAACAATAGCATGACCATCTTCAACAATAAGCGGGCGAATGGTTTAGTGGTATAATACTCCCTTAGCATAATTCGTCCGAATCATCTGGGAGTGGTCCAGGGTTCGATTCCCTGTTCGTCCATCAGAGGTGGTTTGATTCCACCAAATATCCTTCCTTTTTGAAGTTTTCCCCAAATTTGTTCCTCTTCTTTTTGCCAGTTGTTATTCAAAATCTGAAGTATTGCAAGATCCTTCAACTCTAGACCCCAATTTCAGATAATGACCCTCGTGATACCTAGGTTCGTCGTAATTTCGATCGGACTTTTAACATCTCCTTCCCTCTTAAGCATCAACCCCGTCCCCCAACACTTCCTTCCCCAGCTCCAATGACATGTGGATCTCGGCCGAGTCTCCACAGACTTATTTGGTGCGGTGCCTCGGTTCCCTTTCAGCTTTGCATTAAAGGGGAACGCGTTCTGCGACGACGCGCGCAGGGGGGAACGATTGTAAATTAACTGGTCTATAATTTTCTTGTCTTGTCGCACGGATATTCTGGCATCTTTGCTTCCCAGCCTGGTATAAATACCGAGGGACAACCCCTGGTGTTGAGAGTCTGACACGTCCCTCCCCTCGTCGCGTGCTGCTGTTCTTCAACATAAGCTCAACACCATGGCTTCTGCGGCGAAGAAGATTCATGGGCTCTCGCTCGCCGGCTCCTTAGCTGCGCCCATTGCTTTGGGCTCCGTTGCTGGATATGCTGCCTACCGCGTTAACTGGATCCCCATGATGAAGGCCTTCCTCACAGGGCCTGGTCGCACATCGAGGATCCTGTTGCTGTTCTTCGTCATGTTTAACTGGAAGACCATGCCCCTTGCCTGGACTGTGAGTGTCTTATACTTGATTGTCTCTTTAACTGCGCTGACAAGTTTTTAGTACCGCGTCCTCTACTCCTTCATTTACCACACTCTGCTGCGCAAGTCCCCGAAACTTGGTCCCGATGCCCTCTTCAAGCCCATCATCTCGTCGAGCCATGCGCCCCTTCTCGAGATCGACTACAACCTCCACAAGTCCAACTCGACCTACTTTGCCGACCTCGACATCTCCCGAACACACCTTGTCTCTTACCTCCTCCGGGAGTCCCTCGCCGTCCTCTCCCGCAACGCTCAGAACAAGATCGTTCTCGACCCCAAGACCGACCAACCCATCAAGGGCTCCATTGGCATCATGCTCGGCGCTGTTGAGTGCAGCTTCAAGCGCGAGATCCCCGCTTACAAGAACTACGAGATGTGGAGCCGTATTCTGAGCTGGGATCGAAAATGGCTCTATATCGCGACGCACTATGTGCCCAAGGGTACTGCCCGGCCCAAGTCGTGGCTTGACCCTCGCTTTATGAAGACTGCTACACGGGGAGCGCAGGATCCGGCTGGAGGTTGGGAGAAGAAGATCTATGCGACGGCCATCAGCAAGTATGTTATCAAGCTTGGTCGCTTTACGGTACACCCGGCCATTGTTCTCGGAGGCGCGGCTGGACTGCTTCCGGAACGGCCGGGCGGTTGGACCACTGGCGAACAACACCTCGGTGATCTTTCGGTCGATCTCTCGGATGTTGATCTAAGCGTGCCAGGCAAATGGAACTGGCAACGTGTCGAGGCACAGCGACGCAAGGGAATGGAGCTCGCTGGACACTTCCACGAGCTTGACAGGTTGCAGGAGGAGTTTGATGGAGGAGACAACGGCGCTCTGGGTCAGTTTACCCCTTGATTGATGCTTTTCCGCAAAAGAAAAGAAAGATGATAGAGCAAGACAAGACTAGAGAAGGAAGAAGAGGAGGAATATTTCTACAGGGATATTAGAGAGCGAGAAGGCCTACTCGTCTCTGGGATTGGCGTTTTAGATGGACTGGAATACCGATATCCTCTGGACAGGTAATGTGACCTGGGGAGGACTGGGATATTGGTGTGAACCGCGACTGTATTAATGGGTTGCTTATCATGGATGTATAGACCATCTTGGTATGCTCGGAGCAACCAAGTCTTTGCTCTTTGATAATACAACGATAGAAGAAAAAGATTCGACCCGACCCGCGAGGAATGATGATCACCAAGCCCAACTACGCCTTTGAAATGCAAGTTATACAATCTGTCCCTCTTAACACCCGGTTCTGGAGCATCAATCACAGAAGAGCAACTGCTGCTGCGGCAAGTGCTCCTGTCCACATGGATCCCTTGCCAAAGGTGGAAGGCTGGCCGTTCGTCTCGACGGTGTCGGCGGCGGAGGATGTTGGAGCTGATGATGCCGCTGGGGTAGGAGTGCCGGTGGTTTGACCGGAGCAGATTTCCGCAACAGAAGTTGATGCACCTGTAAAGAGCAAGTTAGACATACGGAATCTCCGGAAGAAGTGTGGCGTGGATGATGGGGAACCACGTACTGGATAGCTCATCAAGGTCACAGCCTGCGATGATGAGGCATGGTGAAGCAGACTCAACAATGGCCTGGACGTTGGAGCACGCGCATTGGACGTCGGTGAGAGAGCAGCCTTGCTCAGAAAGGGCGTTGGTAAGGCATTCGATGGAACACTCGGGAAGCTGGTCCATAAGCTCAGTGAGGGAGTCGATCGCCAGGGCGGAGGTGACGAGGCTAGCGAAGAAGAGGAAACGCATGATGGGCAAATGGATTGTTTCTAGGGCGCGAGCAGAAGACCGTAAATGGATAGTGAATAGGTTCAAGGAGAGAGAATAAGGTAAAGTTGAAGAGAATGAGATGCAATGTTTCTAGAAGGATTCAATGCTGGGTATAAATGAAAGGAGTGCTGGAGCAATCTCAGTGTAACGAAGTATCCTTGCGCGTAATCCAAGACAAGACCAAGAAAGATTGACAAGAAAGAGAGATGACGTTTGGGGGGTGGTTCTTCTTCTACCTCGTAAAAGAATGGATTCTCTAGAAAACGAAAACAAAAAAACTCTATACGAATCGAATCCTTCCTTGTCACTGACAAGGCCTCGTCACTCCTCATCTGCCAAGTCCCTCGCCAATGCTGCTCCGCCTCCACTCCCAAGACAACTTTTTCTCCCCCTTCTTCCTCCCGCAGTGCCGTAAGAGTATCACCGTCGTCCGTGCCCTACCGGAAAGGCTGCATCAAACATATATTCACAAATCCATATACGCGGGAAGGAAGGGAACGAGACCCCGGGGGGCTTTTCTGGTCATGATGCCGCGCGGCCCGGCTATTGGAGGATTCGTTCTCGCTTGGGAAAAGGTGTGGCGTTGAGACGGTCTGGTGTGACATGGGAAGCCTTGGACCATACAGGTGCATGGATCCGCCGTATCGGGAGATGGGCTAGAGGATCGCGAGGAATGTGGTTGGGTGAAAGACGCGCGGTGGCATTTTGGTGGCCTTTCATTGTCTGTGACGGCTGGTTGTTGGTTGGGATAACCTCAGAAGCCGGCTGTCGCTTAATTGAGTGACTGCATCACCATCATAACCAGTCACGACTCGAGGACGGACCCCTCTGTATTGTGATATTGGTCATGAGGGAGTCAGCTCATGCAGGTACGTTGTCCTCTACTACTGTTGTGGTTGTGTCTACTTGAGCGAGTTCCATCTGATTGGAAAGTAAAGTATACAAAGTCGAGCTCGGTATCGCGACGAGGTGTGATTGACCGAAAGGGTGGCCCCCTGACATGGGAAAGGGTTCAGCAAATCTTGACCCCGGAATCGAGGCAAGCCGGTAACATGACAATGCAGGGGTCTGAGCGACAAGCCAATCCAGACGGGAGGCTGACCTGACAGACACAGCTTTGTTGGGTTCCCTGTTGGTGATCTTGAGGGGAACAAACATCCAACGTCAGACCAAGGTATCACAGTAGGTTTAGAATCACTGGGTGACGACTTGCTGTCACAGCCAAGGCAGCCACTACATGCTCTCTCTATCTTTAGATCCAGTCGACACAAGTCGAGCAGGTTGAAGTTTTTCAGTTGACATATGTTTGGTGGTCCACAGTGACAGGATTTTTCCCGTCTCGGTGCTTGACTCTAATTTGGTCATCATCACGAAAACTTCAACCCATCTCGACCCTAGACTCTGGCTTTTTCACCCTCGAGAGGAACTTCCAATGAAGTTTAGAGTGTAAAAAAAAAGGAGGGTAAAGAAACCATCGCCCAAAAGCGTCGACGGGATTGGACCGCGCCCCCTCGCATCAAGAATGAGCCCCGTTGAGTAACTCGGCTTTCGCTGAGCAATCGCATACCTATCAACCTCGACAACAAGTCCTCAGCGCCCGATACCACAACTCGCGAGCGGACCAACGTCTACCAACCATCCACCTTTCGGCCCCCGTCAACACCAAGAAGAACCCCGCAACCCGGCATCGGACTCATATCTTCATCCAAAGGGACCGGGGAGCTTGGTTCAGCATTGAGTATCAAGTTGCCATACGGGAAGATGTAGCGGAGGGCAGGGTCGGCCGCAGGGAGAGGGGCCTGGGTGTAGAGGTCAGCCGCTGTGCTTCTATGGCGGCGCGTTTCCGCAGGCTCCGTTCGAGACGGAGACGTCCGGGGACTTTCTCCCAAAGCCAAAAGTGTAAAAAGTGAGACGCTGCGATATATCGCAGTGTCTCTGTTTGTGAGCTTCGAATGGCGATTTATTGAGCGAGGGGGCGGGTGAAGAAGGAAAGAAAAGAAAGAGAAGAGAATTTGTTTGGATTCGAAATTTTTATTTGAGATGGGGCCTGAGGGGTTACCTACAGTACAGTGCTCTTTGCGACGGAATACCGAATGCCGCGGTGTGGGACATTGCGTCGCTGGATGTTGAGATCCAATCAGCAGCCTCATCGAGCACCCCCGGTTCAGAAAGTCACCTCTTCCAGCACGGTCTTGCTCCTCCAGCTCTCTTTCTGCTGGGGGAGCTACGGATCCACCCCCGACCATCGAAAAGAAAGGGGACAATTATGGAGAATGTACAGTGTTCGCTAAGCCCCAGCTTGCTCGTCTTCGTCCTCGAACCACTCGAGCTTCTTGAGCCGTCAATGACCGACTTGAAGATGAAGTGATGGACAGAGGAGGGGCATGTCTGTATGCAACAGTTGCTCCGTGCTCAGATATTCCCCATTGACGGTACAGCACGTCTGGACACCACAAACAAGGGAAGCATGGAACAGTGGCGTCAAGTGACGACAGCTCTCAATGCAGAGTGCCGCAGCACGCCGCCAGAGAAGCTGGTATGGGCCCATCCTTACAGCACCTAGCCGCGCTCTCAGTCGCAACACCGCAACCGCGAACGCAATGGAATTGGTGGTGGAACTCGTTGAGAGATCCCCACGCATCAGTGCTAGGATGAGCAAGACAAGGGCCCTGCGGGCGGACTGGTGCCGCTTTAACCATCCCCCTCTCGGTGTCCCCATGTCTCAAGCTTGTTGGTTGCCACCCACAAGCGTCCGCTTCGCTGATGAAGTTCTCGGCAGGGGCACAGTGATCTGGCTGGCGCACGTGGATGGTGCCTGTCCCTCCTTGACAGATCGCCATGAAACGAACCAATTGACGACTTGGTCTTGGTAAGGCGGTCAGAAAGCTATGGTACAAGTCTTGTTTGTTAAGAGATGGAGCGTTTGCGTGTCGGTTCCTCCACGTCAATGTCAATGACGTTGGACTGACCTATTCTGTTACAAGGACGCGCAACCATTGATCAAACCAGCCTCTCACCTGTACCAGTCTTCCAGAAGCAAGGTGAGGAAGTGACTCACCTCGATTGGCTTTCCCTAGCACGAGATCACCTGGAACTATTTTAAAGCGGCACCAAGACCAACAGCGCATCTCGGCACTGGGAGCACAAGCAGAAGCACAAGCACACACGCACAGGGCACCTTGTTAAAAGCTCGACTCCGGGAGGGGACCCGTGACAAGGAAAACAGGCCAGTCTGCCTAGGCTCGAAGGCCCCTAGGTCCACTCGCAGGAACCCGCCAGCTCGGTTGCTCGGGAGTCCCCTTTGGGCCGGGGAGACAGAGCAGACTCCGTCGCAGATCCCAGCGTCTTTGGCACCTTGATTGGGGGCTTCCCATCGGTAATTGCTCGATCCCAAGGTGTGAATTGCCTCGGTCGACCGGACGGAGAACCTCCGATGTCAGAGTTTCGGCATCCAAGTTATCAGATGCTAAGATCTCGTAGTTACGAGCTTGACATTCGGAGAAGCAGTCATCTTTGGACAGCTTGACAGAGCAACAAGAGGCATCGACGGCAGTTGATGCTGCCCATGCCGCTCCAGACCCTGGTGTTGCTAACTTGAGACTAGGCTGTGCCAAAACTAGGGTTGCGCACGTGTCGAATTGTTGAGCTACACTTTGACCATGATTTCAAATTGAAAGCCCAAATATGCCAATGGAGATCTAGAGCCAGGCTCAGGCGAGACAGGGGAAAGTTGAGACAGGGCGGCGCGTTGGGAATGGAGGGCGGCGGTAGGACTAACTGCCCCGGACAATTCTAGGTAGGGGTGATGGCTGCTATTGTTGGAATTACGGCGGCCCCGGCGCATCCAAAATTGTTGAACTCACCTGGTTCCTGGACGCTATTGACCGCTTCACCTTGAACTCACCGAAGGTAATCTTGAACGGGAAGGGATCCGATAGCACATGACTTCGGTAACGCCCATGAAGGTGTCGATCTTGCTATAGTGATGGACACGCCAAGATGACGAGCTCAGTTTACTTCAGGGGGGCTGACGGTGAAGGCAGAAGCTCAACAAAAAACAAAAATAAGGCAGATACTGCGTACGCAGACAACCAATCACCTCTGGCAACCGTGAAAACGAACTATGATGGCTGCCGTGTTCGTTATCTCTGGAAGCACGACAATGTCGCTGGCTGAGTCTAAGATGGCGATATCAGACGATGAAGATATCAACTTCGGCCCTTTTGACAGTGATACATCTGCCTCACTTCTTTCTGGTATGGAACAGCTCAGTTCAGTTCAGCTCAGCCCACGCATGGCGGTTACTGATCGTCAACCGGAAACGATTTCACATGCCTTTCGTGCAGATGCGATAACGTGACCGGCGGTGGTTTCTGGTCTTGCATTATCTTGCGTTTGACAGCAAGCCATAATTCGCGTGACTTTTCCAGCGACTGTTATCGTGGTGGTGTTTCCACTCTATTGCTGCAAGTGCACGCAACACCAACAACGACTTACAACCAGCATACATACATAGTTTTCAACTACTATGCGACCTCGCTTTCTTTTTACCCGACATAGTTGGCTCATAGCGCACCAATCGGTCCTGCGGCTCTTCCCCAGGCTTCGGTCAAAGGCCCCCGGCTGTTCAGCCTCGGACGATCACCGAAGCCTTGGGCAATGATGCAACGGACTTATGTCCGACAGCGGTGCCGAGCTTGAACTTGCTCGGAGCCGCGCTTGTGGATCGAGGAGTTAGCTCGGCGATGTGACGTGGGATGAGGTTCATGAGGCTCAGACGACTGACATTTTTCTGGATCGATCGTCTTGGCGCCTTTGAGGCCCTTCCTTGCTTGCATTGCCGACGCGACGGGAGAAGCTTTGATGCTGGTACCTACCTAGGCATGGCACTTCCCTGTAAGAGGACCTTGCATATCGTGCCGAGGTGATATCGATCTTGTGCTACACAGCTTGTGGTAGGCACATGACTCACATCCATCTCAGCGTGTAAGTGGAATTTCTTCCTTTTTCCCTCTGCCAGAGTCTCGTGAGCTGACACTTCCCCTGGATTAGAGGGGAACCCATCAAGACCTGTGACCTTGGATCTCTGCTTGGATCATAGTCTACGATGAAAATCGTCAGAGGCGCGTCATTAGGAACCTAGACATGTCCCGCTTTGCTCAGGAACCATGGAGAATTGTCGAAGTCGACAATTTGGCATGCCGAGTTCGCTCGTGTGCAGAAGGCTTCATACCTGGCCCTGTACACGAATGGATGCAAAAAGACTCGAGATCATGGGTATTTGACCTCTTAGTATATGTCTTTGTTACTCCTGGCTTCTTATGGAAACCTTCCTATCGAGTTGCTAACAAACCTTCCCCCTCTGGAGCTACTGAACTATGAACCTTGACTCCTCACAGCACGTTGAATGTCTTCAAAATGGCAAATTCAGAGCCTCGAAAACGCGCAGTTGACTCAAACAAAGGTATACATGCACCATGACTGTGCTGTCACGTTACTGATGTTCAACGTCCTAGTCTGGACAAGTCTCATCACCAACCTCAACTACCTACCCGGCCTTCTCACTCTTGACTACTCCCTTCGGGTCGCAAAGTCGCGATACCCCCTCATAGCCCTTTATACCAACTCATTTCCCTTGGAAGGCCGTGAAGCCTTGCGTGCGCGTGGCATTCCCTCCCAGCACATCCCCTACCTCGTCCCAACCAAAGGCTACGACTTCACAAACGAGCCGCGGTTCTACGACTGTTGGAGTAAACTTGGACCCTATTCAATGACTGAGTATGACCGCATCGTCCAGCTCGACTCGGACATGCTTGTCTTGAGGAATATGGATGAGTTGATGGACTTGGAGCTGGATCCTCCTGCGCTGGCTGCGACGGGGGACAAGGCCACTAGCAAGCGTGTCTTTGCAGCAGGCCATGCTTGTGTCTGCAATCCACTCAAGAAACCTCACTACCCCAAAGACTGGATCCCCTCAAACTGCGCCTTCACATCACAGCACGCTACCCCTGGCATTGCCCAATCTGTGGGCGCAGACCCTTCCGTCGGGCCCTTGAGCTCTATAAATGGGGGCTTACAGGTCATTAACCCCTCAAAGGCACTCTACGCCCAGATCCTGGCATACCTGGAGACGAGCATGGTCAACATGGACTTTGCAGACCAGTCGCTGCTATCTGACTTGTACCGCGGACGCTGGGTCGCACTACCCTACGTATACAATGCGCTCAAGACGTTGAGGTGGGAGGGCGTGCATTCACAAATCTGGCGAGACGAGAATGTCAAGAATATTCACTACATTCTAAGTCCCAAGCCGTGGGATGAGATTGATGAGAAGGGAGAGTGGACAGGGACTGAGGAGACGCATAAGTGGTGGTTTGACATGAATAGGGCGAGGAAGGCTGCAGAAAAGGAGAAGGGGATTTTTGATGACGGTTTCTAGGACAAGGTAGTAGGGTAACTAATAGGTGCTTTTAAAGCATAGGCACGCGTTCATGTTGGCAGAGAGGTCAGCTTCTTGAGCCTCAGAATGGGATATTGATACTTTTTTTTTAGTTCTTTTTCATCAACAGGATAAATGAAAACACAAAACAGCCAAACTCAACAAAGTGGTATCATGCAATCTGGTACAGACATCTATAATAACAATTCAGACTGCCTTCCACCGAGACCCAAAGGAAAAGAGAGAAATCCATCAAAAGAAAAAACACCATGTCATCCACGTTCATATTTACTCATTCATTCACTCACTCACTCCCATAATAAGAAAGATCCAACTCCAAACTCGAAGAAAGAAAAGAAAAAAGCAAATTCCCACGCATGGCTTTCAAGGTCTATCATGGGGCGTTTACGTGCCCGTCCCGTTTTCGCCGATCTATCATGGATGGGGGATGTCCATGGATGCATGCATGGCTGTATCTCAAGAAAAAAACAAAAAACGACAGAGGATCCCAGCCCTGAGCACCGACATATGCGATTAAACAATAACTGACGTGAAGATAAGGAAAAGAAAAGGAAAAGGAAAAGGAGAATAGAAAAGGGCCAAGGTGCTGATAAATAGCAGGGTATGACCATGTGTAAAGACGCCTTTCACCATTATTCTTGAATTGAGTGAGCGCCTCAAGGTTTCTTGTATTTCTGTTACTCTGTTAGCCTCCTCCATGCCTATTAAGAATAAACAACAACATAAACTTACCTCAGCAATGCGTCGTCTGTTGTGTGGATCAATCGAGTTGGTCGCTCCCATAAGTGTCTGACCCAGTGCCTTGGAAACACCAACAGCTGGTCGGAAGAGAATAGTCGGTGCTCGCTTCAAAACGGCCTTTGCCGCGTCAGTCGCAGATGAGCTTTCCATGACCTCGCCCGGCACTGCGATGATGGCATCGCGAACCACGTTGACGTCCCTGGCAAGAGAACGATATCCGCCTCGGATGCCAGCGATGACTCCTGTGGGCTGGTCCGCATAGAGCGAGATCTGTCTCTTGTCCTCCTCGTCGAAATCATCCTCATCCCAGCCATCATACGCCTGTTGTGGATCTGAGAGCATGCCTTCGGCGCCTTGGAGGGCGTACTGAGTCCCCACGGCTAGCTTGGCACCCAGCTTCACCAATTCTGTGCCCGTTGTGCGAGCAAAGGCGGTAGCACCCTTGGAGATGCTGCGAACGACACGACCATCCTTCTTGTACTCGCGCAGAGGGATTTCTACTAGATCCTTGAAGCCACTGCCGACGTTGACGATCGAGCGGACAGGGGCCAGACCAGCCAGGACGCCAGGAAGCTGGTTCGCCTTGACATCGGGCATCCAGGTATCGTTGAGAGTCTTGCCCAGCTTGTCAAAGCCGATCGCACCATAAACGATCGCTCGCCGAAGCGTCAACCTCGCCTCTTCAAGAACGATAAAGTTCATGAACTCGGTTGTATGCCCAGAACGGAGACCGGCGTAGTCGACTCGCTTGGGCTTGAAGTCAAGCTTGACTGGAATAGCATTGATCTCGGCTCTCTGGATGAACGGCACGTCGCTCTTAGATGTATGGACGGGCACGCTCTCATCCTTGAACTCAAAGAATCGTGTGATAAAGTCCAAGGCGTCTTGGTCAACGTGTAGTCGCAAGGGCAGAAGAGTTGCTCGTAGGACGATTTCAGATGCCTCGAGAGATGGCTGTGGCTTGATGTTGAGCAGCTCCAGATGAACCATGCTCGTGCCCATCTCTCGCTCACCCATGTCTTGATCGTATGTAGCAAACTTCTTCCATGTCGATGTTGGAACATGATCGAAAATATCCAAGTTGTTCACGCGGAGGTCGATACAATTCACCGTCTCACCAGAGTCAGGAGGGTACGCGAACAAGTCCACGTCAATGCCCTGCAACTCGAAAGTGATCTTGTGGTGCTTGCTACGCTTGAGCTTGAGTCGCTTCGACTTTGGTTGCCGGGAGCGGACAGTCCGGTTCGATGACGATGTAAAGGCCGTGGTTGCGATTGACTCTGTGTCAGTTAGATGGTCGTTCAAACCTTCATTGATGGCTCGAGCTAGCTCCTGAGGATCGCGATTGGCGGGGATGCCAATGTAAATCGAGTTGAAGAGGAAGTCTCCGATCGCTTCCTCATCCTCAAGCTCTTGCTCATACACATGATACTGAGCTTGTCGCTCATACGCCTTGGCCTCAACCTCCTGGACTGCTTTTGTGATGACATCTCGCGTCCGGGTCCAATCGTAGCCGTCAAAGAGATTCCAAATCACATGTACACCTCTCACCGAGGCCTTCAGGGGACATCGCTTGACCAACTCTCGTAGCGCTCTGTCGTGGGTGTTTCTTCTCGAGTTCCACACCTTGGCCTTGCTGTCCTTTGAATCGCCGCGGTCGTAATAATTCTCTTGAATAAGGAGATCATCCGAGTCCTCATAGTCTTTGCTCAGGAGCACCGACGAGTCGCCATCCACGTCCTTGCCCTTGTTGCTGAGAGACAAGATGGAACTGCTCGAGGCATCAAATAGCTTCTCACCGGCCTGCTCCCCATCGTAAAACTGGGACTCGACTTGCAGTGGGCTGTCTGTGTTGTACCCAGCGTCGGAACCACTGCCCGCCATTTCTTGAGCTCCTGCAAAGTCCTGATCAAAGTCGTAGTCTCCCTCGGCCCTTCCGAACGCCTCTGCCGATATGGAAGCGAGGAGATTCTGAACAGGGATCAAGTCTGTTCGATACTTGTCCTCCTTGCTGGGTGGCGTTGGGGGCTTGAGAGCGTTGGCCAATGCAATAAGAGTTTGTGTTGAGTCTGCACACGTTTCCAAGACAATGAGGCCATCTTGAACCTCCACATTGAGTTGCTTCTCGTCATCCTGAAGAGCCTTGACATCTATAACGACCTTGGTAGATGAGATGTAGCAAATATCCACGTATCCCCGAGCACACATGTCCGTCACTTGACGTGATGTCGATGACGAGGCACGGGGTCTCTGGGTAGTCGATTGTTCATCGTTTGTAAACTGGGCTATGTCGTCAATAAGCAAGATGGACGACTTCTTGATGGTAAATGTGGCACTTGTGTCCACGTCTTTGGGTAGAACAGCGATAAGGTGAGCATCAGTGAGTGAGATGACCAGCTTGGAGGAATGGCCCAGAGGGTTCAATCCAAGAAGACAGTCGCGGAAGCCAATGTCCAGGGTCATAGGATTGGCAGCCTTTGACTTGTCAGATGGAGAGCCAGGAGGCCTTGTAAGGACATTGTGTGCTTGATCGCCCAGGTTCGCCACGGATGCAGCGAGGCTTGCCTCAAAGTCCTGTGGTGTTGCATCTTCTCCGAGGTCCAGAATATCCATGATGGTAGGAACTCGGTAATCGATGCATAAATCTTGCATCTTAATCTTGATCAGGGGCTCGATGTCGTCGCCGATCATCCTTGCCATGACAACCGGCCCTCTAGGCGAGACCTCCTTGATGCCGAGTGTCACAGTACTGATAAGCTCTTCTGATCGGTTTCTCTTGAGGGAGATGCCGTTCACTGCGATAGCGATAAGGGACGGTACGGTGATGTGACCAATGTTCAGTCCCTTCAACTCGGCGCCGAAGTGACCCAGCTTCCCGCCAAAGTCCAGACTGACACCCACCTTTTCGATATCTCCAAGTGTCAACAGACCAGGCCGATCGTCCTCTGGCAGATACTTCGCCACAGTAGAGAGCTTTGCGAGTTCCTCTCCAAGATCAGGGAGGACGGAGAGTTGAGCCATGTTTTGAATGCGAACATTGACTGAACCGACCGACGCCCTCAGAACCGAGCCCTTTCGTCGCTGGCGGAGTAAAGTGTCGACCATGATCTCGTCATTGCCGCCGTCAAACTGGAGCTTTGACGGAATAATAAGCTCAAGAAGCTTCTCGAGATCGGAATCTTGCGGTGCCATGAGGAAGCTGATTTTAACACCGCCAACTTCAGTGGTTATGGCGGGTTCGGACGTCGGGTTCTTCAAGTAAGGTCCAGACAAGCGCATCATACTGCATCCCATCCCGATACCCTCGTCCCGACTCACGAGCTTGATAGCACTTGTTTCTGCTGTCAAGCTGCAGTCTTTGCCCACCAGCTCCACCCAGGACCCTCCGATTCGGATGTTAACCTTGTTCGCTGCTGCTGCAGACTTGTCTGCTGGGTCAATAGGAGTATCGAAGCGAACACCTCGGGGCTTCTGTGGCGGGACGGGAACTGGCTTGGGCGTCGGTGAAGGGCTGGATGCGATCGAGGCACTCATGTTGAGGAAGCTACTTAGGCCACCAAACCAGCTAAAGGTCTCGTCGAGTCGTCGCAGGTCAAGCTGGAACACAAGCGGCAAGGTTTCGACATTCGTCTTGATCTTGTCCCCTGACTGGAGAATGTTGATGCCAATATCAGACCCGGTGGTCAGGAACGTGTCTTTAACTGACGTGCTCATCGGCCGGCCGCTGTCGAACGATATGATATCCCCGTTGGCGTATCCAAAACGGAACTTTTGCAAATCTATCTTTGTCAAAGAGGCTGGTTGTGTCGCGGCCTTACCCTCAACCACCGGCACCTGGGTCTGAGATGTAGAGATGACCAAGTTCTGGAGTGTTAGGTTGAGTAGCACCTCTTGATCAAAGATGAATGCGGACGGATCCAAGTAACGCTCGGGTGTGTCCGAAACTCCACCGAGCCGATTAAGAAAGTCGAGCTTGACTTCCTCGAGTGTTAGCTTCACATTAGGCGGCTTCGCATCTGTTCCCTGTTTGCTTTCCCCGGCTGGGGCCGGCTTCTTTCCTTGGACTGCTTCAAGCAGTTTCCCTACAACCATGGCAAGTAAGAAGCCCAGCGAAGTATCAAAGCGAATATTGATGGGAGAAAGATTCACTTCTAGAGTGTCATCTACGTTCGACGCTGGCTGCGACGGATGCGTGGATGCGGCCCCATGTACCGAGAATGCGCCTGGCGCTTGTGGGTATGCTGATCGTCCCAAAGACTGAGAGAACTGAGCTACGGACTCGGGAGACGCAGGTTGAACATGTAGGTGCTTATGTTGAGAAGGAATGTAAATCGAGATCGTCTTGAGGTTTAGAATCTCCTTGACCAGGCGTGTTGGCCCCTTCGGCGTGGGAACATCATCCTGGTGTTTGACAGGCGTGCTCGGGGCCTCAGGTTCGATTTCGGCAATACAGGCTCGGGAGAAGGCTGGCTCAGAGGAGTCACTATCTGATGTGTCTTCAGCAGCGTGAGCCGAGCGCTTCATTGAGGCTGGTCCCGTCCATGTTTGGCTTTCGTCCAGGTCCTCATCCCATGCACCCGGGATGAAGGGCTTGGACTCCTTCACCTCCGCTACAGGAGCTTTGGGCTCTTCTAGAGGAGGCGTCTGGGGTTTGATAATGGAGGCGTGAGATTTTGCTAGATCTGGAACCTCGGGTTCTGCAACAGGCGTAGCTGGCTTCTCCACGGGGTTGATCGATTCGCTTAGCCGCTCCGCTGGTGGTGGAGTGTGGTGAGAAGCAACCGGAGGCGATACTGCTGCAGACCGAGAACTTGCTTGTGAGAATGCACTCATGTACATGCTCTCTGCATCTTCATGGGTGTACATATGAGACTGAGCGAGATCTTCGGTTGATCCGGCACCGAAGCTTTCACTAGAAGTAGACCGGCTGAGGGGACCCTCTGGTGTTCGCGAGTGAAAGGCTTGCAGGCTGAATGGCTGCAAACCGTGCTGTAGAGCCGGGGCAGATCTGGCCTCGCGCTCAACGTTCGCCCACTGAGGTCTCTCGTTCTCAAGTGCTGTGGAATGAGATGGATGGTCGGCGGAAATCATGGTTGAATGGAACAGAGGCTCCTCATTAAGCGGATTGTTGAAGTCATGATACATCGAGGCCCGTGGGGTAGCTGGGCTATCTTCGGCATCCTCATCTTGAGCATCAGAGAATTCGTAGGAAATATCCAATGCGTCTTCGCTATCATTTGAGAGGTACTCGGTCTCGGGAGGTTCCCGAGCCACGGAATAGTCCTCCTGGAGGCTTGCGAGAGAAGAGGCCATAGAACCTGCATATTGGGAATAATGTTGAGAATGTTGCTGCAATGAAGACACGGAGTTTGCCTGCTCGCTGCTATCCTCGAAAGAAATCAAAGGTTCATCCGGGGAGATGGTTTGATGCGATGAAATCATCGGTTCGTCATTTCGGATTGAGTGAGATGAGGCTGCAGACTCCTCATGAAGGCTGCTAAGTGAGAGAGTTGTTGCCTGACGGGATGGGGGATTTCTCGTCATGGCTGGCGAAGAAGCGACGGAGGGAGACGTGATGGAGGGAGACCGTACTAGAGCGGAAAAGACATTCGCTTCTGATATGAGGTATGCCCGTACATTGGACAAGGAGACATGTCGCTTGCCTTCCTTGGGTACGATTGTGGGCGATTCTCCATCCTCGCTGGGACGGGTAGTGACTCCTTCGACATCGATGTTATCGAGGGCGAGCTGGAAAGAAACCATCTCATTCGCAGGAGAATTCGGCTCGACGGGGATCTCGACATCAAGCTGGAAGCTAACATCCTTGATCCTAACCTGCATGCGGTCGACGATGCCTTGCAAAAAGTCGGCCATGAAGGCCGGTAGAGACAGCGGCTGGCCTGTGCCATATGCCAGGCCATCGTCGTCGCTGCTGTCATCGCTCATGGCTACTGAAGCATCCATATCCTGCGTCTCTGCAGCCAGAGCATCCTCAAGTTCTTGGCGCTCTGATCTATTTGTCGTCTCGAGGAATGATTGTGCCAGATCGACCGTATTAGGGACAACGGGGACTTCATCGGGCGTCCTTGTTCCACGCCCCGACTTGGGTTCTGTGCCCAGGACTTGTAAAGCGACGCTGACGCCATCGATATCGACTATGATAGGACTCGTATAGAAGTCCATCGGAATGCTAATCCGCAGAAGTAGCACTTTCGCCTTTTGCAGTCTAAACGTCTCGGGGAGGTGTAGTAGCTTGTCGAGCTTCTGCGATGGGTTATCAGCATCCATCACAAGCTGGGGTTAATCACATGGGGCCAAGGACCGAGCGGCCTGCTTACCTTGAGTCTGATGCCGACATCACGAAACTCGAGGACTGTATTCCGTCCCCAGGCAAGATCCAAGTTATCTAAATCGAGGGCGTCGGCGTCGAGGAGTTCCAGTCGTGACAGGGCATACCGGAGCAACCTCTTTGGCATGGAGGAGCTCCGGAACGACTGGAAGAATGCCGCCATGATATCGGCGTTGACGTCGACGTCAGCGCAGCGCTCGAGTCGGCGGGAGAGGGCGTGGCGATGGGTGCCCCTCGCAACCCGTAAAAGTCGATGGAAGAGAGTGTAAGAGAGAAGACGACAGTCGGTCAAGACGGTTCGCAAGGCGTCGACAAGGCAGTGGTCGTCGTCTAGGCAGAGGCCGGCGTCGGGCGTGCTATCGGTAGCTTGGAGACCCCCGGCCAGATGCGGGGCCGCAGAGCATGATTAAGGGAAGCAGAGGGCCATGGGATTTCCGGGTTGAGCGAGGTTTAAGAAGCGGAGACGACAGATGGGATGAAGAAAGAAGAAAGAAAGAAAAAAAGTAGATTCAAGATTAAGAAATTGTTTTCGTGGCTTGAGACGTAGGCCCAAAGGTTGTTGGCGTCGGTTGTAAAGAAGAGAGTTAGAGTTGCCAGCAGGCAAGAGGCTTCAAGGCACACTTTCCCAAAGAGTCGGGTCACCGTCACAGGCGTCACACCTTGTCACGACATGCATGGACCCGGGCGGGCATGGGCATGAATGATGGCTGAGGCGGCAACGCGCCGGCCGGTGGGGGGGCGCCAGCACCAGCACCAGGTCTCCAGAAGTCGGGTGCGGAGTATGGCTCCATAGATCCTCAAAGGCTAACAGGTTACAGGCGGGTAGATGCCCTGTAAGTCTCGACTCGGACGCCGCTAGAGCCGCCAGCTCGTGACTCTTCTTGGGGATGGATGACTTCCATCAGAGCCGGTCAGAGATCCATATCCATTTGCCCAAGCCCGTCGTGACGTGAGGGGGGTTGATGATGGCATCTCCCGCCGGTTCCAGGGGGTCCCTGGGGGGCGTCATTTGACCCGTGCATCGCGCTCTCAGTGGGTGACTTGAGTCGTGAAGCGCCTAATTCGACCTTTGCCTCTCCCACCCATCCGACCAAAACGGCGACACCACCCTCTCTAATGCTGCGATGCGTTGGTCGCGTCATGGATGCATTTCCCTTTTTTACCATGGTGCGTGGGTTAGACAACTAAATTATTGCCTTTGTGCAGCTTCTTTGATCTGGGGCTGCCTGTCCTTTGATCCCGTTGTCCATGGGCTTGGGTTAGTGCAACGACAAGCGACAGTGTCACCAGGGATCGATCTCTTTCAACGCTTGTGTCTACAGTACCTGTCCAGGTACCCAGCTGGTTGAATCTGACAGGTACACACTCACAATATGCTCACGCGAGCATCTGGAATTGGCCATCTGAGAGCAGTCCTGCTGAGCCTGCCATCTATTGTAACCCCATGTACAAGGCCCATCCAGCTGCCAGATCTACAAGATGTGTATCCGTGTCCATCTATAGCAACCCGACAAGCCGCTCTCTATTAGATAGAAACACTCACACTTACTTTGTGAGCCCATACGCCTCCGCTATCCTCCTGCCTACCGACTCACCGCTCCAGTACGCTCCAGTCGCCGTACCCAGCCCCACAAACGGCGCCGTGTGCTCTCCCGCCAACCACAGCCCGTGATCCGGGAGACCCTCTCTCATGGTCCGGATGTCCGTATCTCCCTCTTCTAGCCCGACCTGGAAGTTGCTGTAGCTGCCGAATCCGGCCAGCTCGTCGTGGAGCCAGTCTGTCGCCATGAAACCCGTGGGTTTGCAATCTGGGTCGGTCTCGGAGAAGTGAGGCATCCGCGAGTAGTACGGCTTGAAGAAGTTGAGAAGGAACTCATCCTTCTTCCGCGGGTCCGAGAGCTCGGCCAGCTGGCCGGTTAGATACTGCGATTGCTCGCCGTATGTGTAGAACAAGAGAGTAGGATGTGACGTCTCCGGCGTGAGAGTGGCAAGCTCCACGACTTCCTGATTCCATCGCTTTGGATTTGATTCGGTCACGTAGTTGGGTGAGAGCCATTGTACGAAACCCTGAGCTTTCCGGTCGTCGCCTTCACGGGCGAGCCAGAAGGCCTTGGGGAAAGTGATGTAAACCTAGGTAGTAACTGGTTGAGTATCATCGTGCATTTAGACGAGAACCATGACAACGTACCTTTTCTAGGCATCCATACCCAATCGCGCCGATTGCTTTTGTGAGGCGAGCAGGCAGCGCAGGCTCGAAAGCGGCCAGATTTCGTTTTAACCATCCGAGAGGAGCCGTGACGACAACCTCATCAAACTCTAGAGTTTGACCGCCGTGAACTTGAACCTTTGCCTTGTCCTCAGGATCGGTTCTGTACGATATCCTCTCGACCTTGGTCTGGAACTTGATCTCGGCGCCCTCAATCGCAGGCTTTGCAACTGCATCCAACACCTTCTTGTACGTGCCAGCGCAGAAAAGGTTCTCTGGTGAGTGTTAGTTGGACTTTCTGAAACAAGCTCTGCTTCAAACTTGCCTCCCTCGATGCACTCCTCAAGCCAAAAGAACTTTAAGCTTTGTCGGTAGATGGGGCTTCCAACAAAGGCACCCCACAGCTCGGATATTTGCATGACAATGTTTCGCTTCCTCGCATAGTCTTTCTCGGTGTCGGGAATCTTCTCGGCCACTTTCTGGACAAAGAAGTCGTGAAGGCTCTCCTTGGGATCAATGTCCTGAGACGAGTTGTTGGAGTGCTTGAAGGCATCCTGCACAATCTGCCACATTACATCCGAGTACTTCTCTCCATCCTCAACAGAGAAGAGTTCACCATCTTCGTCAAACACGCAGGAAGTCAAGTCCCAGCTACCGACCGCAGTATTTGTCTGCTTGGCCAGGTCCAACATGGGGTTGTCCTTGGTACCATGGATCCAATTAGGACCGACATCGGCAAGGCGTCCGTTGGGGAGCACCTCCTGGTGCAGGCGACCTCCAACACGGTTGCGGGCCTCAATGACTGTAACCCTGAACCCATGCTGCAGGAGGATGTCTGCGCATCGGAGCCCAGCGAGTCCGGCTCCGACCACAGCAACGTGAGGTTTCGAGGCAAGATCGCCGCCCTTCCAGCGCTGCGAGCTATCTTGTCAGCAATGTTCCCAGATTTTTTTGTATCTGCCCCGGAGCGGATGATGAGGATGAGAGCTGTTACCGATTGGATTATTGCCGCAAACGCCGTTGAGAGACGAAAGAGGTCAATAGGACCAGAAGTCTCGCTCACTGTTGCAAGAACATGCACGATTCACTTACCTGTCTGAAGCCTTCCATGGTAGAGAGTTTCCTCAGGAGTCTGTCTTGGCCGAGATCAACCTGGGTGTGCAGGCGAGTAGACCACAGATCCTGATAGATCTTGGAGGTATTCCTGGCGGAAGGACTAGTGCAACATATAGAGTAAGCATCCATGCTTGAAAAAGTCGAGGTGTAGTAATAACACTGGTTAAAATTGTACGTGAGTTTGTTAGAGTTGGTTGAGACTGAGATGAGCTGGGCTTCCAGTATCAAAGTGTAGTCAAGATAGGCTGGTAGGGAATCAACGATATATGATAGGGTGAGTGGGTGTTGTCAGACAGATCCGCCCTTGGCTGGAGGCTGGCTGGGGGGGATATAAAGTTGGAGATTTGACAGACAGGTCACAAGGTGGACAGTCAGGTAAGGCAAGGTTGGGTCTAGCTGGCTACCAAAGTCCCACGAGTAGGCAAAGCAAGGTGAGTACTCCGTAATGACAACTCAAAAAGGGATAGATATCGTGACGATGACGATCACGAGGGAGGGTAAATATCCACCACTTGATGGGAGGGGAAAGGGAACCGGAGTGCGTGGTGTCTCGGGAGCTCTTGGGGTCTTTTCCTCTGATGGATGGAGGCGAGCGACTCTGGAGCTCCATGGTAGGTTGGAAAAGTCGCTCACCATGTGGAGGCCAGGGCCAGGACGGCCTCGGGAAACCCTTCAGTCGTAGAACCCGAAGACGAAACGAGGCAAGGCCAAGGCAAGTCGAGGGACACACGGCGAAGGAGCCAACACAAAGGCGGATCAAGGACCGAAAGCCAGCCAACAACCACGGGGGGAGTGAGCGCGGGCGCAGTGGCAGACGCCGCCATCAAAACGCCCTCGTGTTCCTAGCATCAAAAAAAGGCCCTGACTCAACCAGGCGGCGAAACCGCCATTGGAGCAAATCTGCGTGCGCTGATAAGGAGGCTCAAGCGGGAAGAGAGACAAGGGCGGAGTGAGGCGAACGAGGCGGGCCAGTGATGCGCATATCTCGCAGCTCCTGCAAGTTTCCCTTTTCCCTATTTAACCAAACCCCCATGTGGGTTCTGGAGCGGCAAATAAAAAGACAGTGACAAGCAGCAAAGAGGACAAGAGACAAGCCAATGACGGCACGGGAACAAGTGCTCATGGGAACACGGGGAGGAGGGAGGACGCGTCGTTTGTCAGGCTGCTGGCTGGCAATGAATGGATCCATGGGCACCCCTCAAAGGGTCCATTCTAGATCCAGATTCCTGCCATATCAAGCCAGGCGGAGAAAAAGAGGCACTTGTCTCCCCCGCGACTCAGAAAACTCGCGAGTCGGGACGAAGGGCCGCCGCCAGGAACCGTCGGAAATTATAGGGAGGAAGGGGGGGGGGGGGAAAAG